>PVJD01003157.1:0-172423 GCA_004026545.1 Mormoops blainvillei
AAGGTCATGTAATTTTCCCCATATTTTATAGCAAGATGGTACCACCAGCTCAACGGCTATTTGCAATTTGATACTTTGTGGAGTATTCACTCAAGAGCAGTCCCTTGGCACAGTGTATGATTTGGATTTTTTCTGATGGAAATAAGTTTGTAGTTTTCAATCTGTAAATACTGATGTCAAGACCATATTCCCAGAGACTGATCTAATTAGCCTAGAGTGGAACCTAGGTATCTGTGAATTTTATAAGTTCCCAAGCTAAGTCCTTCAAACAGCTTTAATATCATACATAATGACCAATGGTCCTTCTTGGGCATGCCATGTTCTCAACATTGTATCTACACAGAAGCATTAATCTAAAAGAGGTCTCTTGGAAGACAAAGTTAATTCATCTTTTACCTCTATAATCCACTGACCAATAGTTATATTGATGGATATTTGAGGACATGGCAGGAAAGGTGGCAAAGATAGGGCCCAAAATACAGCAAACCTTCCACGACTGCATACCTAGTGGGTCGGTTGGTGGGTTAAACTCTAGAAGTTATCCATTTAACCACGTAAGCGCTCTAAGTCAATTGTGATATCTAAAGTAACAGTCTGGCTCCTTAAATAACATTTTATCTATAGAGATCTAGCATTGAATTGAGAACAAAAGAGAGGGAAATTGTTAAATAGTTTTAGCAATTTTAATTTGATCCAAAAAAAAAAACCCCCAAAAACACCAAAAACTCAGCATAGTGGAGTTTGTTGAATGATACCAAACTATTTTAACATCCAAAGAATCATAAGCTCAGCTATTTTCTTTATTTAAACATCCAAACTGATTTTGTATGCCCATGTGCTTTTATTTACCTGTTTGTTAATTTTTCCTTTGGCAAAAAAAGGCAATTAGACACCTCTCACAGGGGAAAACCATTTAAGTCCTATAGAAATAGATGAAAAAAACAAAAACAAATATAGGGCATATTTTAAAAATAAGAACATATAAAATAGTTGCAAAAATAATGCGGTGTCGCTGAACCCACACAGGCCTCACATGGATCTGTTACTACTGAGGAATTACAGCTAATTTCCTTCAATTCTGTTCAGTTCGGTTGCCTCATTTAAAATATCAACTCAATAGGTCTGTGATAAAATCAATGATCAGTAGATCTAATAATTAGATCTAGTCTAATCATTAGAAAAACATCAGAAAAATTTCAAAAGAGTGACATACTACAAAATACTCAACCAGTGTATTTCTCAAAAACTGTCAAGGTTAAAAAGAAAAAGAAAAAAAAAGGAAGTGAAACTGTCAAGCCAAGAGGAGCCTAAGGGAAAATGGCAAGTAAATGTAACACAGTATCCTGGATGGGATCCAGGAAAAGAAAATGGGCACTGGATAACAACTAAGGAAATATGAATGAAGTAGAGACTTCAGTTAATAACACTGTATCAATATTGGTTCAATAATTGTAACGAATGTACCATACTAATGTTGATGTTAATAATAGGAAAAGCTGCCTATTTCTTAGTTTTCCTGTAAATCTAAAACTGTTCTAAAAAATAAATATATATATTTTTAAAATCAAGTGAGGAAACATATATAAAAGCACACAGTTGGTGCTCCATAAATGTTACACCTTCTCTTCTGGCTGGTGTGGAGATATAGACAAACCTTCATCCATGTGTTTTCGTATTTTTTCCCCTTTCCTAATATATCGGAGGGTTCTGGAGAAAACGGGGGCCCTGCCATATTGTCATTTGTAGGTTACCAGGAATGAAAGTGGTTACATTTAGTTTAGGGTTATTTTCATTATGCCTGTGAGGTAGTTTCTGCTACATGTGAACTGATTCTTTTTATACCCTGTCAGGGTCCTTTTGGCCCAAATGCCCTGCCCCTTGACCAAATAACTTCACACTCTCTTAAACTAATACAATGTATCAAAAGCTCCCTTTGTATATTTATTTTGGCTCCTTGAAAGAAACTTTGGTACATTAAAGGTATTTTATGTACCTTTACATAAATTAAGAACAAGATCTATATAAAAATGTTTCTAAGAAATATTTATTTTCCATAAATACAATGTACGAGCTATCCAAAAGGCTTCATGTGCCTCAGATAGAAAGAACCTCTCCCTCTCTCTCTCTCTCTCTTTCTGGTTTGGCTCTTTAGAAAACTGTTTCTTTTTACTTTACAGTCTCTCTTTTATTGTATCAATAACTCACAACCCAAAGATGAAATGATTAAAGACTTGAATTTTTAGAATATAGGTGAAGATATGAAATGTTAAAATCTAGCTGCTTTTTAAAAGTTCTATGATGGATTTTAGTGTGTAAATCATATAAACATTCAAGAAAAATTTTACTTTGGTGAGTAAATATCCCAGGCAAAATTCACTGTGTGGTTTGGTCACTATTAGGTATCTTAAATACCTCTCGACTTGTGATGTGTAGTATTTTTATCTGCATACTATATTTCAAGTTATTATAATATTAAGGGATAAAATGTTTCTTCCTAAGCCAGGAAAACACTCCAAAGTTTCCCCATATTTTCCTCCATCAAAGAAGTTGCACCTAAAATTTAAACCATTTCCTCTTCAACTTTGATTTAGGGAAATGCAGGAACAGCGCTAATCTGAGACCTGACTAAATTCCCAGTGACCTGGGACTCAGATTCTTACTGCAGAGGCCTCTGTCGGGCAGCGTGCCCCGTGAGTCTCAGCCCAGGATTTAAGATCCCTTGGCTGTGTTAACATATTTGAAAACATTATTCTCATCAGTAATCTCTAAGTGCCTTCATTTGCTCAAGTACAAAATAAACATAACTGAATATTTACTACAATTTAGGGAAGTGCGTATCTTTCAGAACACTAAAACATTTAAGAGGCTCAGGTGAAAGATTAAAGAATTAAGTGTACAAACCATCTGTCTTAATTTTGATACAAATGGGTAATATTCCATATGATGTAATATAGCAGATTACAGGGCATAATTTGGCATATTGAACAAAATATCTCAAGAAAGCACTAGATAGACTTAAACTGAAGCCAGTCACCTCCTCCATTAGTATGTAAGAGTATTAGGGAGATAATATAGGTAATATTTTACAACTGCTTGTTTTCTTTTAAAGCAAAACCCTCTTCCTTGTTTGTTAGACTGTTATTGACCTTCATATAAATATATAACTCATTCCTTGTTAAAGAAAATAAGGGGAAGTGAGTATAAAAGAGAAAAATTGATTAAAATTCTAATTCTTGAGAATAAATTTACTACCTATATCTAAATAATTTCCTGTATAGTCTCCAAGATGCAAAATAATAATAATAATATTATTATTATTATTGTTATATATATCTCAGAATGTAACTAGTAACAGCTATTTGGTTAGCTTTAGGGCAATCTTCCTCATAGTTAAATAATTCAGTATTATATTCATATAAACTTCTTCCTTTAATGGGCTTAACAACTCTCTGTGTTTAAATTATAATTATTTATTATATTAATATATTTTATTCTAAGTTGACTAGTAATACTAAAAATGAGGATTGATGAAGGAATACTGCAACTTACTTTGATATGCCTCAATAAGTGAGATCGATAGCAAAATTCTACAAGAGGAAAAAGATCATCTACTTGCTGATATTGTATGTTCTTTGTTACTTCAGCCATTAACATCTGTGAGCCACTGTCAGTAATTTCTTTAATGAGATTATTGTGTTTTTCTTTTAGAAATGTAACTGTCAGGCATTTTACATTTGTCCTTACTAATAATTCCCCAGGCCTTTATTAAAGAGATTTACAGATTTCTTAAATCCACAGTCCTGCATCACTCTGATACCGACTTCCAATAAAATAATAAATTAGATTTTATTCTTCGCCTTACCCTTACAAATGAGCAAATAAAAAATGTTTACTGAATAAGCTGTCCAGAGCTAAAATATATCTTATGCTTTTCTTTTTCAAGCATTTCGATGGCTATAAATGAGCATCTACTTGACATTGAATAAAATGACCATTTTTAACATTATATATTTTTATAAAATGAGAACATAAATTGGAAAAGAAGCATTGTGGTTCAGGCACTTTTCAAAGAAAACATTCAGTGATAGCAAATTAATTAAATGTTTTTTCAACGACCACTTTCTTACTTTTGGCAGGTTTGCTTAAGAAAACATGCTAAATTGCAAAATGCTTTTTTCGAATTCCAACTCACTAGAGCAGATCTGTTTAGCTAAGTAGCTTAAGACGTAAGATTTAGAAATATTTTCAAACATCTTCACCATAACTACAAAATAATCAGCTGTTCATCATTGAAAATGAAATGCTATTTCTCTAAAGCCAACAAAAATCACAAGGCGGATTGATTTGGCCGTCCGTGTCTTCCTCTCTACCTGCGTCCTTCCCTCTTTCTCTCCATAATACCATGTTGTAGTACATCCTTCTTAGCCCCCAATCAACATTTCAAGCACTGGGATCATGTTTGATATTGTCAGATGGCCTGGAAAATTAAAAACCCAATTAAAGGCTCAGCACGCGGGTCAGCTCTTCTGCATATCAAAAGGCCTCCTCTGGCTATTCTTCTCAAATTGTATCTGTTAACAGCTCACTTTGCAGAAAGTGAAATAGCAGAGCGTTTATGAGTAATAAGTACTTTCCAGCTGATACATTTCAAACATAAACCACTTTCATGGCCCCAGCAAAAAGTACAAGTCATAATCAAATTGTCAATTTTTTCCTGTGAGATGCATAGATCTATTGTAACCGTGATTGTTAAAGAAGGAAATGCATTTTATTCACATGTTGGGGGGGGAGAAAAAGATGCACATTTTCTCTACAATTAAAGATTTTTTGTCACTTTTTTACTGCCTTTCCTTTACATTTCTAAATAGTTACTATAATTGATTTTCGGGTTGCATTCATTTTTTTTTTTTTTTGGTAGGAGAATCGTTTATAGTTTTTATGTAGTGGAAGAAATGGTTGGAGTGAATAGCATTTTTGTTTAGCTGGGGTATTAATGTTCACCCAAATGTTTATAATGTGAATGTGCAAAGCACTAAAAGCTTTCGAGCAAAATGCAAATTAGTCGAGCACTCAAATGACATTTTTAGAAGGAGTTTTCATCTGTCAATGTGGCATAATATTAAGTCAAACTAAAGTCACTACTTTAGCTACTGGCCATTTGAAAAAAAAATTCATAAGATACCAGGGTTGACAGAAAAGAAAACAAACTACATAAATATTTTTCAACATATTATATTAACCAAGCAGCTGCTACAGGATTTCACAAGAAGTTAGCATATAATGTCTCCCCTTAGAATATATTGTGAGAGTATGCAATGTCAAAAATCTAAATCCCTGGGTTTTGCATAATGCATTAAGGTCCACATCTAGACACGAAAGATTTTTCAAAGAAATGTCATGTGATGAAACAGCACATACTTCCTTCAGTTAAAAAAAATAATAAGAGTGATAATAATCCCCCAAACATTGGGAATTAGTAAAATGAGTGCCCAACTGCAACATGTATTTATATAGCTCAGATTATGCCTCTTGAAATAAACACCAGTGTTTCTAAGTGTTTCTGTGTCTATTGGTTAATAATTTATAGTAAGTACTTAATCTCTGTATTGTTCTCAAAACAAGAGCCTACTAGGACCTAAGGTAATTGTCCAGGATTATTGAGAATCCAGGATTTATCAAAGGAAAGGGAATTGACAGCCACAACAGAAATCTCAACTGAAACCCACTTCCACTGAACCTAGATGTAGCAAATCCCAACTCACCTGCTGTTTGAGCCACTTGCAACTCGAGGTTGCATAGAGACTCGTTGTCATTAAGACGGTATGAGCCTGCACACTGATATTTTTTTAAATCTGTATTTAGTGAACTCGTTGATGCTGTGTATGTTGACAGTCTCTTCTGTTATGTCCCCAGAAGCCTTGATACTTTAATTTCCTTTCCCACAATACGTACTATTTTTGTTGTGCTTTTCACAGGTGCTAATAACAAATTTCAGAATGGAGTACTTCCTTTTTCCATAAAGGGGAAAATGAAAGATGGAGGAAAATCTCGAATTATTACTTCAAACGTCTTTTTATTGACTTGATTTATTAGAAGCTGGTTGATTTTCTACCTGGTCTTCAATAAATTTTTGAAGATTTTTTCCAAGCTTGGGACAGTGGTTTCAAAACACAGCAGCCCATCCCACTGTGGCGCCTTTCGGTCCATAATTTAAAAAAAAAAAAAAAGCGACAGATCCTTAACTATGGAGGCACAAGTGGGCGCCTGGTTAATGACGCAAGTGCCTCACTACACCTTATTCATATTAAAGGGCAACATATTGCATATTAATAGACAATTTAAAATAATTACAGGCTTTAATCTTTTCTAAAGAACAGTTTCTTGTCTCCTGAAAGTTTTGTACTTCTTATATAGAAGAGAAAGCAAGTGCTTTTTCAGAGAAACAATGTATAATAATATGTCAGTAAAGATTGAGCAATTTTGAGTAGTGATGGGTGAAAAGGACATTATGTTCTTTTTTCTTGTCATGGTCGGTATTTTTCTGTCAGTCGGCAAAGGCTGCGCTCAGCAAGAAGAAGCTAAAGACCTGCGCTGAGAGACGTGAGGGTGACAGCTACCCTGACAGGTCAGAAGATGACTGCAGAATTAGCCTTACTTTAATTCGCACTAAAATTCACAGCTCCTGACGAGGAAATGGGAAAAAGAAATTTCCTTACACATTTTCTTTTCATTTCATGTGCAGATTATACATATTCTGCTTCCATTAACAAGAAGGAGATTGTACTTTATGCAGCTCTATATTTAAGGGCAAAAGACCAAGAAGATGACAAGAGTGACCTCTCTCTTGTCTTATGATCACTGCCAGTTTGACATGACACTAATTAGACTGCCTTAATCTAAACCCAGTTAGCTCTGCATGCTTGCAGCAAAACCATTGTAAACCCTAACGTAAATTGCCTTAGGCCTTTGTCTTTTTAAATCCCGCCTTCTCCCTCCCCCCTCATCCCCCATCTTTACATACCCACATGTATACATATGAAGAACCAGATCTTTTATAATTCTACCCCGTTAATCTTAACAAATAAGCTCACGAGTGTCCTCTTAATATTCCTCTTCTGTAAATGTCACGAATTTTCCACTACGTAATACTGTCTGGTATGACTTGCTGGACATGGTGGGAAGTTTCCTTTCATTGTAAAAAGCCTTGAAAGGAATAAAGGTCTGAAAAGGGCAAGGGAGATTTTTAAAGTACATGGCGATGCTAGAGCTGTGAAATATGTTTAAGTGTGAATTGAATATACTTCTCAAAAAAAAAAAAGAAAGAAAAAGAAGGAATAAAGAAGATACCTTCTTGACCAGCTGATTAAAAAGGGAGTCAATTAGTTCAGTGGAAGATCATACAACATCGGGAGGGGTTTGGAAGAAGAATTAGTAAGTCAACATTCTCTTAAGCATCCCCAGGGAACTCTGAATACAAAGAAAATATGAGGAAGAACAAAAGGTGAACAAGCTAAGCCTAGTTAAGAAACATAACTCTAAATATGCACAGTCATACATAAATCTCTTGAATGAATACACTGATGTCCAGCCAAACTATTAAGTATCATATGAAGTGTTTCCTGATAAATTCAGGCAAAAGGAGGTGGCCACACTGGGTGTCTTCCCAAGAAAGGAAGGCATGGTTGGACATGCATGTGTGCATTCCAGACCTCTGCTTGCTTCTTGCAGAACCAAGGTTGTATTTCCCCTATCAGCAAATTCTCAAGGATGAGGCAGTTGTATTACAAGGACATACTAATTCCCTAAAAAGCATAACACACATACTAAAGAGATGGTGTTGCCATTTCTTTCCATATTGCGTAAAACATAAATGTGCATTTAAAGACAGAGTTGGGAAATGGGCTTCTTCCTGTCAACACTTGTGATGTTTTGTGTGGGAGCGACACTCCCTGACATCGTGTATGCAGCAGGCAGTAGGACCAGAAATTCTATTCACAACATTGACTGTCCTAGGGACTGCACAGATTCTCAAGCCTGTTCCTACATTTATAATAATCGTATGGTCACTTAATGACAGTGTCTACAATACATAGAACATTTGCTCTGTGAAAGAGTCTGAGCTAGTACTTCATGAACATTCTCTAATTTTATCCTGACCACAGTCTTTTGACATATGTATTATTGTCCCAAATTACCCATTATTCCCATATTTTCCCATTAGAGAATGAAATTGAGAGTCAAGGAGTCTAAGTGGCCTGTGTAGGACCAAACACCTTGTATGGACAATGCTAGGATCAAACTCACATGGTCAGCCCTCTTCCTATGCAAATAGAGATATGTGTGAAAAGAAGGATGAATAATGCAATAGGAAGTGATAGGGCAGGTGGTTAACCTGAGACAGTACGGTCGTCATTATGTCTATGGGTC
Organism: Mormoops blainvillei; assembly: GCA_004026545.1. Taxonomy (NCBI): domain Eukaryota; kingdom Metazoa; phylum Chordata; class Mammalia; order Chiroptera; family Mormoopidae; genus Mormoops; species Mormoops blainvillei. Next base: position 8,428 of record PVJD01003157.1, read on the forward strand.
AATTATGCCTGCAATCTGCAACCTGGACAACGTTATACCATCTCTGCTTTAGGAACCTTGCAAATAGCTACTCTCTTCTAAAGTTACAACCCATATAACAGCAATGGGGAAAAAATATGGATTTCATTTATTTTCTAACCTGCATCTCTACATGAATATCATGATCAGGGAAAGAGACAATTGTGCACACACCTTAGGTCAGAATCTAAGTTGACCCCTTCCAGTGGTTATTATTTTGTTGTGAATTCACAGACCAGCAGCCTGTGAATTTCAGGCAGCAATGCCTTTCTCTATCTTGGTCTGTGTACAGATTTTCTTGGTTGAATAATGGAAAAGTCACTGCTAATGAATATTAAAAGCCTGTAATTTAGTCAAAAACAATGTTGTCCACACTTTTTTCCCGAGTAATTTCAGTTGTTTTTTAAAAATCAAGTATAAATGGTAGATAATGCTCCTCTGAATGGGGCCCTTCGGCTTTCTTAGCCGAGGCTTGTTTAGCTTGCCAAGTTTAAATATTTTCCGAACTGATCCCAGAACTGAGAAGCCTTCATCACAGCACAGCATTAAACATGATGGATGTGATACATATTTAATACAATAAAATGGCCATTTATATGCCCATACTAGACACAGGGGAAATCCTCACAGGAAAGATTTCTAAAATCAAAAGGGGCCTATTCTCTAATCGATGTGAGGGGATTTAAGCGGATAACTCCCATTAATGCTAATGGGTGTTATGAGCTTATATCCTCCATGCACCATTGGAAAGATACACTCAGTGCCACTCGAAAGGAAGCTGTTGCACTGATGAAATTCCATGAGACTATTCTGGGGGAAGAAAATTCAAGGAAGAGCAAAAATGGTACTAAAGCTGCAGCCAGAGTTTGCCTCATGAAGATGCTGCTTTCCTCTGCTCAGAGAGCCTGGATTCAGGGCGACCGTCCCCAGGAGGGGTCCTTTTGACTATGGGTTGTGATGAAGTGTCGTTGTGATGACGTGTGGTTGCGATATGCAGAGTCATAAGCTGTATTTTATAATGCTTTCAATTCCTATGTGTAATGCTTTGTTGGGTGCTCAGGTAGGCTTAGGGAAGTGAATGATGCTGGAAGTAATTATAACAAGTCTGAATCACATGATCGTATTTGCTCCTTACTCTAGGGAGAGAAATGTAGCTGATGACATAGACTTGGCTGCCACTTACCCCAAGCTCCAGGAAAAAGAGAGACAGTTCCTCTGGCTCACTTAACTAAGATGACTTTAGGACCTTTATCTAGTCGGCTACCAGCTTCTACTGTGCAGTATGTGACAAAATTGAGGGACCATGTCCTCTTGTATGGGTTGATGTCACCCAAAGTGGACTAGCAAGTGTGATTATTGAGCAGTTGTATCTACATTCCCCTTAGGTAAGGATATTTAGCATCCACTGAAAATGGTCTATTTACAAGAAATATAACACCTTAAATTAACACCTCAGTGCAGGGAAACTCACAGCATATTCATGTGTCCTATTTTGTAGTTAAAGCAACTATCTTTTCCTAAATTTGTGGTGGAAAAAAACTAACACCAAGAGACTAAATCAAAAACCACTCAGAGAACGAGTAGAATGGCTAATTATATGACTTCATTCAAGTATTCTCCTTCTCTTCCGAACACTCTGATAGTGTTTCCTCTGTGGCTTTCTTATGGCACTAGTCACACATTACGCTGTATTTTAATTATCTATGTGCTTGTCTCAGATGCCCTAAGCCACAAATTCTTGAGGTCAGGGTCCATTTCTGATTCACCTCCATGTTGTGAAACTCACAGTAAGTCCTCAGTAAATTAACAAAAACACAAACACTTTTGGGGCCCACAGTGTCTTTACTGCTTTCATTTTCAGTGCAAGCCCAATGCTCTATTCCTATGGTGTTCTTTCTAGAATACATGTAAATTTCTTTGAGGAAAAAGGGCAGAAGGAATTTGAGGAGTATGAGGGTGGCCTTGGAGCCTTTAGAAGAAGGGCACTTGACCTACCAGCGTCAGCGCTGGACTCTTCCCGGCTGAAGAGCTCTGCAGAACCGCTCTTCCTCACTGTCCACTTGGGCTCCATGCCCCCACCCTGTCAGTTTTCATGACTGTAATAGATCACATTGTCCATTAAAATACTACCCAACAGTATTCTTTCCTATTGAGTTTTTTAAATTACATTTTTTAAAAAGAATACTTTTGCATTACCCCATATACTTTGTGTTTGAAGAGGGGTTTTAGGTCCATATTGAAAAGAGGCAAATGGCTTCATCACTTTCTTGCATATACTTCCTTATAACATATGTCCCTGGAGACTAAGCTGAAATGACAATAGCCAAACTCTAGAAATGAAGTCTAAAAGAATATAGCTGACTATGTAATACTTGAAATCTGGAAATTTAAGGGAAATAGTTAAGTCTCATAAATGACATAAACCAAGACAACTCCATTTGAATGTAAGCTACTTGAAGGCAGAGACCTGGCATGTGATGTTCCTGTTAGGAAACATTGTATTGGGCTGGAAACTCCTGAAATATTATTTTAATTGTCACCAGAATGACTGATCAATTTAGTCAATTTCATGAATAAAAGTTAGCTAGCCTAGATTCTCAGTGCAAAGTAGGCAAAATAACTGGTTAACCTTCTATACACCCACTTTTTTATTCCTTAGTCCTGACATTATAGAGCCACATATATTTTCACTTACATATTTCTCAAATAAGAAAGAAAGTCCTTAAAAATTTGAACAATGCCCTTTCAGTTTATACTGTTTTATTTCAACAGTTGGATAATTTTAGACTATCAATTGTAAAATTAATCAGGATGAAAAAATAGTTTTATCTTTCACTCCTTCACACTTCTTTTCTACAAAAGTCCTCTGCTAACCTTCACAACTGTCCCTACTAGTGGCTGTAAGTTTGGTATAATAAATAGTCCAGTAACATGCAGGAGAGACATAGAGTTAAAATGAAAATTAAGCACTTTATTAATAAGAAGAATTAATATCCCAACAAAAAATAAAATCAATATGAACTGAGGAAAAATAAAGTGCAGACAACACAGGCTATTGATTTGAACCAATTGAAGTTAAAGCAGAATATTTATTGGGTCTTAAAGTATTTAAATGTCCTAAATTCCATTTAGTATCACTAGCTGCTAGTGCTGCAGAATTCTAGAATTGCACCCTGCAGTTTGTACTAATTGGTGGGAAATGCAGGCCTGATGTCAAAGACAACTATAATTGTCTGATGAAAATAACTTGCTTTTGACACCAGTATATGTTGCACCCCATATATCACATCCTCCTTGCATAAGGAGGTGTTGTTTTAAATAGCCAAGGTAATTATAATTGGCTTTAATGTATCTGGAATAACTATGTATAAAAGAGTGTTATAAGAAAGAAGAGGTTTACAATGACCTAGTAGCATTCATGACAAAATGGTTGCTCACTGAATTAAAAAAAAAAATAGGCTAACTAAAAGCGTAGGCTTATATTATGCAGGTTTTAGAATGTTAGAGAGCTGCGATTTAGAGATGGCCCTATTTTGACCATAATGCATTTTGTCATGTGAAGATTAAATGTGGGGGACGTTTACATTTCTCCAACTCACTGAGCTTCCACCTCATGACTAGCAATTTTTTTTCTCACATCAATAGACATCTTTTTAAACATTGTATTCATGTCTGTCTCTCTTGACAGCAAATAAAATTTAATAAATAAAATTCCGTGTGATAAATGTTAGGTTTATGGAGCAGCCTTGATATAGTATGACATTTTCAAAAATGATTTGTGAAAAACAAATAAATTTACCAAGGCTAATGTGTTACCAGCTCCAAATATATTATCAATGATGTGCAGAAGTATAATGACCGAAAAGAGCATTTGCACAGGTTTTAACACTGCTTAAATTACTGCCAGATAGGAAAAAAAAATTCTCCAGGAGTTGGACCCATTGCCTCTGTAGATCAACATCTGACTGGAGCAACATCTTGGCTTGTCACTAAATTTCAAATCAACAGCAGCCACCGATAACTTAAAACAAGGGAGGTTTTCACTTTACAAGCATCAAATCCTGTGGGATATTTTTGTAATGTGCCAGCAGGCTTTTTCCCCCATCTCCTGTTTTAACCTTCTGCCAGGTTTGAAGGCTTCTGACCCACTGCCTTTCTAGTTGGCCAAACCCATTTCTTTGCCTTAAAAGCTTATCCCTCACACCAATATTCATGGATGTGGAATTTGTGAAGTGTGATGCCCCGCCCCCCCTCATTTCTCTGCTCTTCGCTTTTAGAGCATTCATTGTACTTTATACCACAAAATGTATTTCACACTCCCCCCTTTTCCCCATGCAGGATTGGGAAGTTAACATTTACTTTGTGTTAAACTAAGCCAAGCAATATGCTAAACGTTTTACATGCATCTTTTCAATGACTCCTCACATCAGTTCTGTCAGTTACTATTAATTGTCTCCATTTTATAGAAGAAACTGAGTTTTGATGTCAATGCCTGTGCTCTTAACAACTTAGTAATACCACCTATATCCTCTCTGAGACCGATGTGTTTATGCCACATTCATACTATCCGCAGATTCGTTGTTTATCTAACAAGAATGAACATCACATAGCCTCTACTACATAAAATATAATGATGACCTTTTGATAATGACAACTAAAATATATAGTTTTTAATATTTAATAGCTTCAAATTTCCATAATTTTTAGATACCTTTGGAATATGACAATAATTATACCGAGGGATTGGTATGTCATTACCCTGAAGAAATTACAGCAAATTCTGTACCGAGATGCTATAATAAGTCTTGAATTAACAATTTACAAACAAGATGCATCTATAGTGATTAAAAACAGGATGTGAGTAATAGGGAGATTCCTTGAAAACCTCCTGCAAACTACAAAATGATTTCCACTTGTCAGTTATGTGTAATGTCTAAAATGCCCCAACTTTTCTTTTTCTGTGTGTAAGACCAACCACACATTTATACAATTTGTATTTATTAAAGTGTGTGTATGTATTTCTCCATATTTAAAAAAACACTCTGAAAGGGAGTTATTGACTATATCTCCTCATTTTTAACATATTCAATTTATCTTTCTAGCAATAGCATGATTTTTAAATGGAAAATAAAATAAAAATAACTTTAACACTGAATTAGAGTAGAATTAAGAAAATTAGAGAATAATTACTGTCGGTCTCTTCAAGTCTACCATGTCAGAGCTGGTCTGCAGAGTAGGAGCATTTGTTTCATGATAGAGTTGTGTTTATTAAACAAAATGCATCAATTTTTTATGGAACATTTGAATTTAGCAAAGGCATTTTAGTGCTTCCTACCACCATTTAACGGGGGCCTACTTCGTATCAGACACTGTAATGAGTGTGATGTACAGATGTTAGAGACAGAGATAGATTGAGAATAATAATAATAATCAAAAGAAGCCAGAATGTATTGAGAATTTCCTATTTCACATGCATCAAGCTAAGTTACTTATTCATTAATACATATTTATTAAGACAAATATGGTTATAGGTTGTAGGTAAGACAGAGAAACGAATAGAATAGACAGGAGTTAAATAAGGGTAAATAATACCATTAGCTTTTGTTTTACAGATTTAAAAAAAAAATTGAGCCTCAGAAATATTTTTAAAATGTATCTGGCATCATAAGGCAAGGAAGCAATAAAGCTTCATTTAAATTCTACACCTATTAACTTAAAAAATTTTGTTTTTCTACTCCACCCACCCCCACCCCCAGGTGGTACCATGCTGTGTGCAATATAAGCTTACTACTATTACAGTCATAGAGGATTTTTCACACTGTTTGGGTAAGAAAAATTTAAGATTAGTACTTGCCCCAAATTAACTGTGATACTAATTCTTATTTTTTTTAAAAAGTACCAGGGGCTTCTTGAAAAGGACTGTTTTTGTCATAAATCAAAGATTTAAAAATCTGAAAGATTACATGCCATGGAGCGGTGAAATTTAGAACTACCATTCCATTATGATAGAACTTCTTAGGGCAGCTTACATTGCTAGATGCTCACGGAAGGCTGTCACTGTGCAGTAAGGGTGTAAGAAGAAACATCTTAGTTTAAAGCCATAGTTCTGACATTAACTAGCTATTTTAATTTTTCAACAAAATTTAATGAGTACCTGTTAAACATCAGGCACTGAAATAAGTGCTGAGGATACAGTGGTGGAAAAGAATTATTCCTGACTCTGTGTAGCATACAATCTAATCAGGGCAACAGATATTAAACCTGTGGTTGAAACATGAGAATCGTGAAGAATAAGAACAGGGCAATTCAAAGAAAGATTAACTCAAGAGAGTCATTGGGGAAGCCAAATTTAGACTGATGCTTCAGGGGAAGGCCACTTTGACGGAACAGAACAAACATTAAGCTCAGTCCTAAGGGACTCATGGGATGGGCACAGGTGAAAAGTGGCAGGAAATGCCTTTTAGGAAGACACATACAAAGACCCAAAGACTCAGGCTGGGAAAGAGCTAAGCATGTATTTAAAAAACAGACACAGTCAGTGTGACCCGAGTCAAGGTGAGTGGGGTTGGGAGAGAGATGGGAGACAGGTAACGCTGCAGATCTAGATAACACCAAATCATGAAGGGCTCGTCGACGATGTTGGCCATTGGAAGGCATGAATGTAAAGCCAGTTTGGTGCTGTCTTTCAGTTTCTATCATCAGTAAATTTAATCCTACATTTCATAGGATTACATTATCCAACTAACTTCAACTCCATGTGATCAACTATAATATGAGAAGTTCCGTGCTGGGGATACAAAGATGCATATTACAGAATGATAACCCATGGAGTCTGCTTTCAAGGTGCCTGGAATCCAATGAGGCAAAAGGAGATGAGAACGGGTAGCTACAATACTGTGTAAAAAATGGTGTTCCAGAGGAACGTGTATTGCATAAGTGAATAGTAGAAAGAGTGATGATACGATTTAGATCCTTTACTTATAAAATCTTATGCAAAAGAATTGCATTTTAGAATTTCAGAGGATTAGCACAGCTTGACTAAGAAGCTCTCCATGAAGTTCTCCTCCAGGAACATCAGTTTGTCTTGGTGTTTAGCATTCCTTTCCTCTCATTTGGGTTCAATTGTTGCCATCAGAAGTTCCTTGTTAAAAGTGTAGATATAACACATGGATGCAACAAACATTAACTCAAAAAAATCAGTTTCAATTTGTGAATCAACTCAAATCATTTGGAAGTAGCTCCTTGGAAGGTTGCTCCAAAAAGTCATCTGAGACCATGTGCGAATTCAACAGAAAGAATGGTGAGATCAGTTCTCACATGTACATGATTAAGTACAGAGAGCACCATGTATTTGCCAATGCAAAACCCACTATTTAGTCTGGCGTATGGTATTGTTATCCCTGGATACATGAAACTATAGACTTTACACACAGCTGAATTGGGGCGGGGTTTTTTTTGTTTGTTTTGTTTTGCTTTACTTTTTACTTTTTACTTGCACGGTTAAGTTCTACAAGAGAAGAGGCCTTAAAAGAATGAAAGGCAGGGTGGATTTGCGCTTTTAGGGAGCCAGCACAAAACTCAGATCTCCACTGGATGTCAAAATGGGGCCTCAGGCAGCCAGAGTCTTGCACATATGGGTGTGTGAGGTTGAGAAGAACACAGCAATGGTATGTAGGGAACTTTGAAATTATGCTTTGCCTTCCGCATCACCATCTGCCAGAGTTGTGCACATAGAATATTGGTCTGTGCTGCCCAAAATGAAATTAAAAGTCAGGATTCCTGGCAGTACCAGAAAGAAATGTACTGTTGACCTTACAGATAGTTTTGTTCTGATTCCACTCCTGCACCCTGTGTAGGAAGCACGTAAGAGCAGCCATCGAGGTGAGCGAGCCTGAGGAAAAAGGCCCCGAGTCAGGGGTGCCAGGAAGCCCAGGGCAATGCTTCCAGAATCTCGTTGCTTCAATAAGAGATGAGCTGTCCTAGAAATAACTGATATGTTCTGACACCTTCCTCCATTGCATGTGTTCATTTTACATGTGATATTGTTTTGAACAAAATAATTACATTTGATTGATAATTTCCATGCCACATTTCAATTTAATGGAAAACAGTCCAATATTCTCTCTTAAAAGATGAGAAAAAATGCAGAAAATGAACAAGAGAAAAATATTCTCTCTCCTTCTAGTTTTCAGCCAAATTAGCATGCTCATAAAATAACTCACTTCTTCCTGTTATAAATACTATATCCTTATATAGATAAATATTTTTATCAAATAACTTACTACAGGCTTAAGGAAGAACAACTTTGTAGTGAACATTAAGATAAAATTATATTTCTAACACAATATTAAATATATTATGGATTTTTATAAAAATGAGTGAAATAAATATTCATAATTGATAATATTAGTAAAGATAGAAAAAAGTATTGAAAAATGAAGTTGCTTGTGCTTAGACCAGTTTGAAAGTCTATTTCATTTTTTAAAATAACATACCTATCTTCATTCATAATTATCCTTAATTTGATCAAATATTTTCTGCAAAAAAATACAACAATACAAGAGCATAAAGAGCCTCATATTCATATCCATAAGACCATACTATAAGAAATTATTTTCTGTTTCATTGCAGATATAACAATTAATAATATTAAGCATACTCTGACAAATTTCCTGAAACAATGAGTCACAGAAGCATCACTTTTTGCAAAATTATTATGCAAATAGTTAAAATATTGAAATGAACCTAAAAATTGATACTCTAACAGTCAGTCCTGTTATAATTTGTTGACAATGAGTTATCTATTTGAGACAAAGTGAAAGCAGATGTAGAAGAAAACTTAATAGGAAAATTACACCTAAAAGCCATCAAATACAGGTGCTGAATAAATTATCTATACATTAAAAGGTTCATATATTTTAAAGAAATGATGAAAAGTTTGAGAAAATATGAGAAAATTTAACAAAAAGCAATAAGATTCTAAATGTGCTCAAAACTACAGGAGAACTCTATTAAACGTATAACCTTGTTGCACACAAATTACTCTTTCAGAGCCTGTTCTTTTATTGGATCGCTCTGCCATTTTATGGAATATATTTTAATGTTGTACAAAGAAAATGAATTTCACGGGTTTGATTTAACAGTTCAGTTTCTCCCTGTTACTGTCTTGTGCTCTGATGGAAGTTTGCTCTTTCATTCCGTTATCTACTCCATTATAGGTTTGACAAGGTTTCCGGATGTGTGTGTCTGTGTGTGGGGTACAGCTTGTTATAAACCATGTATTATTCAAGGAGAGTATATCATTTTATCAGGAATGTTCAGCGCATGCTCCCTAAACAGCATCTGATCAATAAGTTAGATTCAGCAAATCATTTGCCCTGCACTCTGACAAATGACTATCCTAGGCTGCATTCCAGGGCTTGAGGAATATTGCAAACTAGAGCAGAGAGATGATTTGTGGAAACCATATTCTACTTTTTAAATTATCTTATTGATTTTGATTCTTTTGAAATTTGGTTTATTTCAAAGCAAACTTAATTGTGGGGTATATGCTATTTTTGGAATGAAGCATTTTGAACAGTAAAAGCAAAGTGATGATATAATTACATCAACAAGAGCAGATATTATGTCTGTGTTTTAGGAATCCAAAGCTTTATAATTATAGTGGCTATTATTATTATTATTGTTATTATTGTTTTAGAGAAGAGCATGATAATATAAAGCCACGAATTCAAAAGAAAGTGCATGATTTGCCTCGTTCCTGTAATCTTGGATCAAGTAAACACTGGCAAAACATAATCTAGATAAAGTGGACTTCGTTCTGAATGATCTCCTTTTCTATAGCCCTCTTCTTATGTTGGGTTTCCACTGGAAGGAAGACCAAAGTCAAGAATTAATAGAAAAAATAGGGCAAAGACAACTGACAGTTTATATCAATACTCATTTGCAACTCTGCCTCACTCTCTGGAATTTACCTTTAAAAATGACACTGCCTTTCCACCTCAACCATGTCCACAATTATGTCTATATACTGCTGTGTCACCCTTTAGGAAAAATTAGATATACCAGACAAATAAAAGTACTGGCTCAAGTGCTGGATTTAGTGAACCAGAAAAGAGCCTACAGACCATCAAACCTAAAACCCTCATTTCACCCGTGAGAGGAGTAAAGCTCAGAAATTACTAGTGACCTCACCCAAGGCCACTGAGCTAGTTAATGGCAAAATCAAGAACAAATTCAATTTCCTAGAATTTCCAAAGCCCCCACCATGTTGGTTGCATTCCATTTTGAAAAACCATCAGGAAAAGATAGCTGTATGACAATGATACTAGAGGATTACTCTAAAGACATTATTTGATTTACAGTGTAGATCCAGTTAGAGTTTAGAAAAAGATGTATTAGAAAAGAAAAAGTATTTACAAAGTTTTACTGGGTTGTATTTTTTGTTTGTTTGTTTGTTTGTTTTGGTTAATCCTCATCATTCTCTCACAGAGACAGGTGAATGAGAAGACTAAAAACTTTCTTTTGCCTGCACTGAAAATGTTTTATAAACTGATAGGGAAAGAACCAAAAATAATCAAAGACTTGTCCTATATTTTTATAAAATCAATTTAATGAGTCAACTCAATAATATTTTTTAAAATAAATGCTTCTGTTAGTACAAAATCTTTGGATAGCAATTACCTTTTTCATCAGCCAGGAATACTTTGGATTGTATCAATATTATCCTTGCATAGACCTAGCATTTGACAGACAAAAGGAACAAATGATTTTCCTAATTACATAGAAAATACATAGCAGAGCTAAAAACTAAATCCTTTATGTTCAAACTCATAAGCTGGTCAGAAAATATGAAAAAAAAATGTTACCCTAATCACTGAAACCTGGCTATCAGTAGATACTTAAGGTAAAGCAGTGATTTAAGAAATCCTGACCTGCAGAATTATGACTGGAACTGACCTAAGTTCTATCAGGAGGAAAGGAGTGTGGAGTACAGCTATCAGTGATAATAATAACAAAGAAGTTTTGAATTTTAAATAGAAATTTTGAAATAAAAAATATATTTGACATGGAAGAAATTTTCAAAAGTAGGAAAAACATGAAGACAGGAAAAAGAGAAGGCTTCATTATGTTCACACATGACTAATTTTTAAGGGCAATCGTCTAATTATTTAAAGTTCAAATTAATTACACTTTGCTTCTGGGAGAAGTGAGGCTGGTTCAGTTCTGGGTGTGGAGAGGTTAACAGGTAGGAGTGTAGTGTATGCATCTGAGGCCTTCTGTCTGTGGTTACACTGAGTAACCTTACTGTTGGTAACACGAAATTGATTCAAGTTTTTATCTGACAGCAACGCACCTCATACAATTTTAGTTTTATTATTTTTACTTATGCGATGGTAATAAAACCTGGGGGAAATAGGGGAGGTATTTGAGGCACGAAGCAGGCATTTCACAAAGATTTTTAAAGAAGGAAAAAAACAGAAGATTGCATTTCTAATCCATGCATTTCAAAGCTGCCACTACAGTATTCTGAACTGTCTTGAAATTAATTCTTTGTGTTTCTTATTGTTCTGAGACTATTCATTTGGAGAAAATATGTAGAACTCCTTGTCTGGCCTTTCTGATTCTATTTTTCACAGTTGCAAAGTACTGGTCAAACAAATTAAATTACTGCAGCAGTATGTAACTAATTTTATGTAAATTAAGGTGTTAATGTTCTGAATCACATTCCTGAAAATGGTCTGTTTTCTCTTGCAGCTTTTCTTCATTAATGATGCTATGAATAGTCAAATAGAAAAATTAATTTCTACAAGACTAAGTGGGTAAATTGTCACCCTTTGAACCCCTTGAAAAATTAGATCTCAGTACAATTTTAGGGTCATTTCAGTCTACGCTTGTCCGTAGCCCAACCAAATAAATCAACATTTTAAACTTCATGCAACTAGGGGTGAGATGATGTGAAATAAATTCCATTTTGTTTAGAAAGAGGGGGATTTTTTAGAGCTAATGGCCACATTGTGTGATGCAGAATTGTTGCAAACTTGGATTTTGATGGGTAACTTTTCTGGTCCCCAAAAGACACCATCTTACTCGAACATCTATTCTGTTTGAACTTTACAATGTCCACCTTGAAAATAACCCATACAAAATCATGGAATATCAGATGAATAAAAAAATTTTCATTTGAAATACCTAAGAGAAATTGAAATAGGAAAAGTAAATTCATCATCTATCAAAGTACCCAGCAAAGCATGTAAAGAAATCAAAGTGTTTTCTAATTACTTGGCAAACTCACATAACCCATTGATTGAATTAAAACTGTTCAGTAGAAGCAAACACTTAAATTATTTATCTGTTGGCATTTTTATCTAGAATAATAAATGCTTGTCCACTTCCTAAAGTGTAGTGCATATAGATAACACTGCAGCACACAGTTCTAAAAAGCTCTCTGGATCATGACTTGTTTCTGTGACAAATGGCAGATTGAATAGTTGGGATCACAGTACCACCTTCCCAGGTGCCAAGGGATAGTTTTTAATTTCAAAAAATCCAAATATGTTTTTATGTCTATTAACAACCTTCTTGTCATTCTTTTTAGAAATTTTAACAAATAATCCAGTGGTTCCCAACCTTTTTGGCACCAGGGACTGGTTTTGTGGAAGACAATTTTTCCACAAAGCAGGGGTGGGTAGTCTGGGGATGATTTAAACGCATTACATTCAAGTTCACCTCCCGCTGCATGGCCTGGTCACTAAAAGGTCTGGGGGTACCAGTCCACAGCCCGGAGGTTGGGGACCCCTGATCTAGAGATAATCCAAGCCTACTTAATCATTCAGGTACAGTGAAAAATATTCTCTTACTTTCCATTCTTATTTTGATCCTTAAACTCACTTCTAAACAAACAAATTTTAAAAATGGAATAGCATACTGCCATTTTAAGTAAGCCTCTCAAACACAAAATACCGGGACTTCTTTAACCAGTTCATGAATTCCAAACTGTGACCCCACTCATACACCAAGAGCTGAAGTTCTTAACACCATAAACAAACAAATTTCCATGTCATGTAACTGGCTGGATGAAAAGATAGCAGAAGCATTAGAATGAACTGGGCAATAACTGAAGGGAGAAAAATAGTAATGTCTACAAACTGATCTGACCTGGTAATTTTTCATTTAAGACAGTCGAAAGAGCAGAATCCTGCCTGTCTCCTGAGTTCAGGATAGACCCAACTTGAGAAAAGGGTTAAAAGGAAATGAAACCGGAAAAGCCGGTGTTGGTGTTCGTGTTGTGCTGCCTGTCACCTGCCAGACCCAATACACAGAGACAGAAATTGATTGAATCTTTATAGGTGCTTTATTCAGCTGGCCAGCTGTCTGAGAAGAAGGCGGGTTTGTACCCTACTAGACCATCTTACACTTCCGTTCAAGCTGACCTCTTTATAAGGGGGAAAACGTGTTGGCAAGGGATTTGGAATTCAGGGAAGAGGTTGATCAGATAAAAGCTGCAGTCTGGCAATCTTTATCTGTGTCCTGGGCAGTGGGCTGTCTCTCCCAGGAACCCAATGGCTCAGATACCACCTTGATTGCTTATGGTCTCTTCTGGAGTACGAAAGTCAATCACTTGTGGTCTCCTTGAGCCAGGGTGGGCTGTACCTGCAATTCCTGAAACAATAGCTTTTCACATGCACTAACTACTAGGTTTATTAACTATTACATTAAACTAAAAATTTCCAACTCTTGAGTCTCCCATCAGAAACATTAGTCCCATTTTTGGGGAATTCATGGAGTAATGCCCTTCAGAGAAGAAAGCATGGGAGCTGGTAGAATTAAAAAGAGAACTAAGTAGAATCAAAGTTGTATTATTATTTTTTAGCTAAGTTAACTCATGCTTATTTGATAACCTATGAGCATCAGCACATGTTATTTCAAACATTCACATGAAAATAATTAACCCAGCCCCGGCTGGTGTAGCTCTGTGGATTGAGCATTGGCCTGGGAACCAAAGTGTCACCGGTTTGATTCCCAGTCAGAGCACATGCCTGGGTTGGGGGCCAGGTCCCCAGTAGGGGGCACGTGAGAGGCAACCACACATTGATGTTTCTCTCCCTCTCTTTCTCCCTCCCTTCCCCTCTGTCTAAAAATAAAATAAATAAAACCTTTAAGAAAAAAAGAATTAAAAAAATAAAAATAACATCCTCCAAATGAAACAAATCACAATGACTTTTTCAACTTTACTGCTTTATTGCCAAATTCCTGGCACTTTTTTCAAAACCAGATGCACTGAGGCTGGAGGGATCAGAAGAACCTGCCCACGGAGTTACATGGGGAGACAACCAGCCACGGCTCACGAACCAGGCCCGGGTTCCAAGTGTGAATCACCAAGTGCCTTTCATACAGTACGAATAATATCCTCTGAGACAGGCTGGTAGAGGTCTCTTTTTTCTTTAAACATATTTAGTTCTCATAAAATCAATGCCTATCTAGCACTCGGTATTAATAATATGTTATACTTCCATAACATGCTTTTTTCCTTCGTGCTTCATTCAAAATACATTAATTCATCCTCTGACACCTGGAAAGCAGATATTATTGTACAATACCTTTATATGTCCCACATTACCTAGCATAGTACCTTGATTAGAAATATCCTTTTCTAGTGACAAGGACATTGGACACAAAATCAAAAGAGGCCATTTCAAGCCATACTGGTATAACTTTGGGCAACTCCTTGAACCTCCATGAGCCTGCTTACCCATCTGATAACTTTGAGAAATTAAATGAAAAATAAATATGGAATTTTTATTATTAATTAATTTTATTTACCCCTTCAAAAAGTATTGTAGCACTAATGTGTGCCAGCCATGTGCTAGGTGCTGGGGACACATCTTAAGCAAGTGTCGGTCCCTCTTTTTAAGGAACTCGTGATCCAGCTGTGCAAGTAGACATTGCACAGGTAATAACACACATGAGGATGGTTATGAAAGGAAAGGCCATGATTCGTAATCCCAGCCTGTGTGACCAGCGAACAGGCTTAACAAAGGTGAAACTGAGCTTATGGTAGCTACTGAAGTACACATGCATAAGTGAAGGATACAGCTAGGTCCAGATAAAGACATGTTACTTTTTCTAAGGTCAAGCAGAAATGTATTGAAAGAACTAAGAAGAGAAACCAGAAATTTGAACTCTTTGCCTGCTTTTTGTTCGATAGGTTATAGCTCCATAACACTTGATAAACTGCTGGGTGGAAAGAAAGGGGGCGATACCTGTTTGTAATGTAGCTCATTGGTGACATCTACTCTAAAGCAGGTGATGAATCACATTATATTGGAGCATTGTTGTAACGTTTAGGATCAGTGCCCTTGGATTGCCTTTGTAGCAAGACTCTCTTCTAACAAGGTCTATTTAGTACTTTATTTAAAGCAAGGACTCTACTTTACATGAAGACCTAATTTATCCTGGAAACTTCACTGTGATATACTTTGTTGCAGCAAAGTCAAAGAAGAAACTATTATAGTAGCTTAATATAAGCATTGAAATAAAAAAGAAAAGAAGAAATCAAGGATCATTGAGCCTGTCCTACGCCCCAGGCATTGTGCACATATGCTTTCACATACATTACTTGCCTTAATCCTATTTAAAATGTTGTGAATTTCTCAGCCAAGTGGTCAAGGTTAACACTGACAGTGATAAGTCATGTTGGTATTAGGGACCCTTGAAAGGATGTGCTGAGAATGGCACTTTACCCCTGTTGTCTTCTTTCCAAAATACCACAATCATGAGAAAAAATCAGACAAATTTCAGTAGAGAGCCATACCACAAAATATCTGACCAGTACATCTCAAGACTGCCAAAGTCATCAAAAAACAAGGAAAGTCTGAGAAACTCATAGTCAAGAAATCTAGAGAGACAGGATGACCAGACGTATTGTGGTGTCTTGGATGAGATCCTGGAAAAGAAATAAGTCATTAGGTTACAATTAAGGAAATCTGAATAAAGTGCAGTATCTACTAAATAATAAAGAATCAATATTGGTTCATTAATTGTAACAAATGTACCAGTAATATAAAATGTTAATACTAGGGGAAATTAGCTTCAAGACATTTGGGAACTCTCTGTACTATCTTCCTAATTTCTCTGTAAATCTAAAACTGTTCTAAAAACTCAAAATGTTTGTAGGTTTTATTAATCGAGGAAACTTTAAGTAAATAAATTACATAACCAATAAACTATTAATTTGAACACACATCTGCCTAAATCCAAATTAATCTCACACTCTGACCAAGAAATCTGGTTTTAGATCAAAGAAGTGTCATTTACAATACCTTACATCATGTTTTATCACTTGAAAATTTCTAGCACTAGGAAGTGTATAAAAACATTAGAAAATAATTGCTATAGCTGGTTAGCCAAATGTCATGCATCTCTATTCAAGAGTTTACTGGCGGTATGTCATAACTTAGAGGACTGGTCAAGGAAGGCATCCCTGTGGAGGTGACATTGAAACTGAACCCTAAAGGATGGGAAGCAGCAAACTATACAAAAGGTAAAGAAAGGGCCTTCCGGGAAAAGAGAACAGAAAGTGCAAAAGCCCTGTGGCAAAAAGAGCTAGGCATGCTGCAGGCACTCTTAAAAAAGGCCGGCATGCCTAGAACCAAGGGAGGTAGGAAAGAATGGCATGAGATGTGATTGGAGTGGCAAACAGAGGCCAGATCTGTTAGGGGCTTGTGGGCCCTGGTCATAAGGAGGGTTTTATTCAAATTTTCAGAAAATCCTTCTTTAGATCCAATTCCAAATTGCATTCCTGTCATGTGAGGGCATGTGACTTGTCTTGACTGGTAGAACCTGCACAGAAGGGGTATGAATCCTTTCTGACATAGACTCTTTAAAGGCATGCACATGCTTTGCCATGTGTTGTTTTCCCTCGGCTGCAGTATGACTTCCAGTATTCTACATGGTGACAGACCCTTGAGCCTGTGTCCAATGACAGCAAGAAACAGAGCCCCACTTGAGCCCTGATTGACACACAGTATAAGTAAGGAACAAAGTTTTGTTACTTTAAGCTACTGGGGAAAGAAGTAGTTTACTGGCCACTTCCTTGAAATAAAGCCCACATCTGAGATAATAAATTTTGTGTTTTAAGCTGATATTTAAATATGCCTGCACACTGTCACACATACTCACCCACAGAATGCACACGTACACACTCACACAAGAGAAATATCTAGCATAAGTGCATGATTTTAAATCCTTGTTAGTTCCTGGAAAGTATCTTTATCCCCATTAACATAGCAAACCAGAGGGAATCACTCATTCACCAAGTTCCCCTTACTTTCTATTACTTTCTATTGTTTGTACCACCAAATAATATATAAACTCCTTATTCTCTCACTCTTCAAGAAAGATATGTTCAAATCAAGGAAAAGTCACCATATGCACATACCAACCATTCATTCATTTGTTCGTTCATTCATTCCTTTCCAAAAGAACCTACATATCACGTAATGTTCTCAGAATACATTTAAACATTGTCATAGGTGATGCAGGCGGTGGTACAGGCCCAGGATTGTGCTACAGATGATCTAACAGGCCAGAAGGGGCATTTCAGCAAAGGAGACGACATGAAGAAAAACCCAGAAATATGCAAACGGAGCCTCTGTGCCCACATCAGCAGCCAGCTGGTGGAACATTTAACTATTCCGATGTCTGAGAACTCTTAGAAGGCAAAGGTCATTCCAGACAGTTTTATAACTCAAATATTTTTACTTCTTAAAGGCAGTTAATATGTTTTATATTTTAAACTGATATGTATTTGTTGGCTTATTTAATAATTCTAAATTTCAGGGCATGATTACCTTCTTCATGTAAATATCTACTAATTTGGAAAAACCAGTTGTAACAAAATATGTTGGTACTAGCTATGGAATCAAGTTTAGTCAAAATGTGGTTAAGAGTTCATGCCCATGCTTGAATAAGTCTAGGGAATTGGTATTTTATCAACATTTTATTTTTTAATTGTGATAATGAATAATGAATTGTCAACCCTGGAAACTTTATAGTAGCTAAAGGGCCATCAATATTGCCGGATGCAAAGTTAAACCAACTTTTACAGATGAGAGATGCCTTTAGAATGGCTGTGATGAAATGTATTTCGCCAGATGAATTTCTATGATATGATTGCAAAATGAACCTCTCTCTCTCTCTCTCTCTCTTTTAAACAGGCAAGGGAAGGGGCAGTCAGTCTGAGATTTACACCTGATTTGTGTTATAGTAATCTTTGAAATTAAGAAGTGTATCCTTGCATTTCATTAAATTCTGGCTAATGAGATAACTGTCTTCCCAAGGAGGGAATGATAAAGTACTCAGGCCATAAAGCATAAATTAATACTGCAAGGTTAAACACTGGAACTAACTCATGTTTCAACAAAAGCCCCTACCAGCAGTTAAATTAACTGACATAAATACCATAAAATCTGTCTTTATTTTAGTTTCAGATGATGCTTCTTTTTACACCCCTGCTTTCAGTTTGTATAACTCATTTTTGCACATTATCGCATGCACCATTTGCCATTTAAAGAATCAGCTACAACGGGGAGAAGATTTAGGAAATAAAATACTCGGAGGAAAAAGAAACTGGTGGGTCTGGGGATATCGTGTGGAAGGTTGTTGGTGCTGTTGAGAAATACAAAAGACAATAGTAGTTCAAAGAAACAGTTAATTATGAGACAACCAGCCCAAAGAAATCTACTTTTTAAGCTTTTGATAGACATTCTGAAAAAAAATGCTAAAGAAAACCTGTGGTGATAATAGGTTTGATATATATTCTGGCAAAAATTATATCACATTAATGAGGTGGCTTAAAGGGCTCATGCATTTTGTAGGAGGCATTTCAATGTATTAGTATAATTAGCAGTGATGAGAAAACTGTTTGGAACTGAATTACCTCTCACGAGTTCATTTGAGCTATATGAAATTACACCATGCAAGAAGGAAAATTATGGAGCCATCCAGAGAGAGTTCATGCCTGATTTGATCATAGCCACTAATTGGATGATCATTTTCGTAAAGCTTTTCAAATGGTTGACAGTTTCTGCCTCTCATTTTTTTTTTTTAATAGCTCTTTATTTCTTGTACTAAGCAACCAAACATAGGTTTGTTAGAGATTTGGGTGTTTCTACAGGGACCTTACAGGTGTAATTGTCACAATCTAAGCAACCTTTGTCCCTAATTAACTGCTTTTGGGGTACCCCTAATGAGAGTTGCTGTTCTCGTTAACAATTTTAGAGAATACCTGATGAGTGAAGCTCTCCAGGCCTGATGTATGTCAGCAGCCACCATATGACAGCAATTTAATGAAGTTAAAATCTGACCCGATTGGGATGGATGGAGGAGCATTTGTGTTGAACTGCTTTTGATTTCTCTTCCTCTCCACCCGGCTCGCCCGTCTCTCTTTCTTTAATACCAAGTGAGCGCTCTGATGAAGAACAACACAAAAGTGAAGGGTAGAGGGTTGAGAAAGGAAGCTCTATTAATGGGTCTGCTTTATGAACTCTATTCACAAGGCAGCCAATAGCCAATACCAGGAAAACTGAAATCATGGCATTATCTTTCCTTGTAGAAGTTTCTTCATATGAACTGCGTAATACAAAAACATCTTACTGTTTGGAGGATAACTAAATATTATACACGTTTTCTGCTTAACTTTTTATTTATTTTCTCCACTCCTCCTACTTGAATTATTATTTTCATTGCAGCCAGGCAAGATTTTCAAATGAGATTTAATCGCATGGAGTCAAACATTTTTTAAAATTGTAGTTTTTCCAAATAGCATGTATGGCCTACTAAATCAGGAAAGGAAATCATATGAAAACATGCCATTCAATTATGTTACTGAAAAAGGAAGATAAAACATTAGATTAATGCTTTTGCCATCTGATTGGGAAACTCAAGAATGAACCAGCTGAGATACAAAATAGCATTGACTCCTTGTGTGCGAATGTGTGTGCACATATATATATGCACATATTCTAGTTCTAAGTCATTGTTCTTCCTTATGACCAGGTATTGCAAGTATTACTTTCCTCGCTTGGAAGTTTCTTCCTATCTGCAGCTAATAGATGTCTCAGGGTGCTTGCTCATAAACACTGCTTTTGGCTGTATTTGCTATATATATTAAAACCACAAATTGGAAAGTAAAATATTAATAATCTCAAAGTTTTAATGAGTTCTCTGGCTCTCCCTTGGCTTTTCTGTGCCTCCGATCTGCTTAGGTATACAGAAAAGTTGTTAAATTTAGCCACTTAGAAGTTGAAACCAAGTATCTTTTTATGAGGAACAAGAAATTTTATAAATGTGTTTGCTGCACATAGGGAACATAATTTCAAGGCATCTGAGATGTAAATTTCAAGGAATCAGAGCTTAAAGACTTTGTTATTCTTAGATGTTAGTTATTTCATAAGGCAAACATATCCCGTAATAATGAGCGGATCCCATTTTAACATTTCTTTTTTCAGCACTAGAAGGTGTAATGGAGAAGGTGTTGTGTCCCTAAATCCACTAACAAATTGGTGGGTTTAGCTACAAGACATATTTACAATCTAAACCCTCTTCCACCACTGACATGGGTTTGTTCAGATCATCAAAATATAAAATAGCCAACAAATTTGGGAATAAAAAATGCAGAGGATTTTTTGTTTAATTCCTTATTCTGATGGTTCTCCCGCACTGTTTTGCTGTTGCTGCTGTGGCTTCCTGGGGACTATCCTTTCCTTAGCCTCTGACCACACCGACTCCTCCATGAATATCTAATCGACACTTTAGCTTATTTTCATTTTGACCTATTCTTTCCTCAAACTAGAATTTGGTTACCTCTGGGTTTCCTGAGTTAGTTCATCTCTTTCTCGCATTTTCTATCTTCTTGTGTCAGTGTTAATTTTCTGAATAATTGTTCTCATATTTAATTGATAATTCAGCTAGGTATGGAATTCTAGGTATAAAAGAGATTTTGACACAATGCTAAATTATTTTTTGTAATTCATTTAGAAGATAAGATGTCTGATGCTAATTTAATTCTAATTCCTTTATAAGTTACTGCTTTTTTCTCCCCAAGAGTATAAGAATACTATGTTTTCTTAGCTTTTATGTACTTGAGAATGTCCTTCTGTTACCACTACACATTTAAAAAGGACACCTGGCTGGGTAAAAGCTTTGGGATACAACATTTCCCACCGAAATTTGCAGCTTTACTTTGCAGAGTAGAAATCTGATACTAGTCAGATTTATATTATTTGGTATGGAATTTATTTATTCTGCCTATACACTTGTAGTGTTTTTTTTCTTTATCTTAGTTTTCACATATTTTTAGAGTAATATATTTAGATGTGAATATTGTTCATTGGTTCTATGTTTTTTCTTTTCTTTTTATTGTTGTTAAAGTAGTCTCCATTTTTCCCCCCACATTCTTCCCCACCCTACCCACCTGTGCCTCCCACCCTCAATCCTACCCCCTTTGACTTTGTCCATGGGTCCTTTCTGAGACATATGAGCTGCTTCTGTATGAGTATATAAGTAATATAGTTAAATATATTTACCCATAGGAAATGTCTTCTTCAACCACGTCTTTGATTATTGTTGCTCTTCTGGTTGTTACACTTCCTCTTTAGAAAATCTGAGCACGGAATTTCTCTTTGCCTATCTGCCACATGCATGATTTTCTTCCTTATTGCTTTCCTCTCTTTGTTCTTGTCTTCTTTTGGAAGATAACCTCAGGGCTTTTGTTTGTTTCTTTCCTTGACATTACTGAATTGAATTTCTATAGAAATAATTTGAATTCTTTTTTAAACACCAGAACAGACTTAAATTTTCTATTATTATATTTTTTAGTCTAGTTAGGTCTTTTCACTTTTTACTTTATCTTGTCTTCATATATCAGATTCTTATCTCCTTATGATTTTTTGTGTCTGTTTCACAGGCGCCAAGTATTCTTTGATCATACTAAGAATGCCAAAAAAAATTTCATGTATTTTTTGATTTCCTAAAAATTAACATTTTCAGTCTTCAATGGCTTCTTTTTATAGTCCCTAAGCTGCATTTTTTAAGTCAGTTGGAAACTACCTCAACTTCACTGCCAAATATAAAAATGTACTCTACCTGCACCTATTCATTCTACATTGCTACTATTAATTTTATGAAGTGTCCATTCTCTTCCACAAGGTGAAAGTCTCTACCTGTGCATCATATCTCATCTTTTCAGGGGTTCTAAGAAACTTGCAGAATTGGTTATGCTCCCTCTCTCTACTATATCCCCCCCCCCAAAAAAAAATTCTCTACCTAGATTAAGTAGTACAGTTGGTAGTTTCAAAATAGTTATGAGGATGTAAAGGACAGCATTGGGAATATAATTAATAATATTATAATCACTAAGTATGATGCCAGGTGGGTACTGTGAGAGCTATACACGAAAACTGCTATTCATTAACAGAAGGTTGTGAAGTGGAGAAAGTTTGCCGTTAGGATCTTGGACCCTATCTGTTCTGCAAAACCAACACCTTTTCTGTGGCATCTAGCACTCTGATTGCTCTCTACTCTAGACGAGTCTCTATTTTCATTTAATAGATCAAAGTGCTAATACTTTCTTCCTGCTTTCTTTGAGATAATCATAAACAACTTTAGAGGCCACAGGACTAAAGATTAATTTTACTGGTGTGTTTTCTTTTATACTCCTCTTAGCTAATGCACGTACTTCCAAACTCACACATCAAAGTCAATAACATAATTATAACCAGTATAAAAGAAGCTATTTGGAAAGCACCATTATACATATATATTATTATTTCTTTCATTATAATCATGTGAAATAAATATTATTAAAATCTTCATCTTAAAGATAACACAGTTAGAAATAATCACATGCCATAGGTGATATACCTTGTAAGAGGCAGGTCCAAGACTTGAAACAAATTCTGCTAATTCCAAAGACTATGGTTTTTTTTTCCACTATAATATGCAGGAAAGATACTGAATTGGGCAGGAACTAGAAAAGGTAAAAGTGTTATTAGAGATATTAATAGTTGCCTATTCTGTATCTGTTCTCTTTTTTGATAACAGAACCCTCATTATTTTCAGAGTGATTATGCACACAGCTCAAAAATTGCATTTCTTGTCCAGGCTGGTGTGGCTCGGTTGGTTGGAGCATTGTCGTGTAACCGAGAGGTTGCAGGTTTGATTCCCAGTCAGGGCACACACCTAGGCTGCAGGTTCAATCCCTGGTCTGGGTATGTGCAGATGGCAACCAACCAAAGCTTCTCTCTCGCATCGGTGTTTTTTTCTCTCTCCCTTCCTCTTTCCCTTCCTCTCTCTCTAAACAACATGAAAAATAAATGTCTTCTGGTGAGCATTCAAAAAAATTTTTAACTGTGTTTCTCATTCATCTTACCACTGGGAAGCAAGTGGAAATAATGTACACTAATGCCATAATATATAGGAAGACTGACTCAGCTGGAAGACATATCTCTTTAGGCCCCTTTCCCCTTCTTCTTTCTTGTTGCCTGAAATACACCAGTATTCAGCCATCTCAGTCCATGAGGCAGACATCAGTACAAAAACCATGTGCTGAGGATGATGGGTAAAAATATAGAGTCACCATAGCACCTCTGGCCTGCCTGTCTCTCAACTTCTTTTCTGTGGAAAGTAAGTCCTTCAGTTTCAGTCCCTGTTATTTGGAGGTTTCCTTTAAATGTAAATGGAAAAGGGTCTAATTGATACAGATACATTAAATCATAAAAAAAAAATCATGGATTGTAGATAAGCAGCATCCAAAATAATCTTGTGCAAAATATTGCCTAAGGTTAACTGTGTTGCAGATGCATAAAACACTTTGGTGGGGTGAGGGGGGGGGCAGCAAGTTAATAGAATTATGGAATTTAAGGTTTATTAGGAAAAGAATTGGATGCTTTGTGGTAATTCTCCAGCCTAGGGAGAGTTTATGTATGGCGGTCATGCTGCGGGCAGAAAGCTGGTGGGTAGATTGACAGACTTAGAACAGTTATTTCAGAGTGAGGATGCTGTGAATGTAGAAATAGCTTCAGACAGTTCAGGCTCCTGAGGACAGATGATGATTCATTATTATGTTTAAACTATGATGAAAGCAGCGAAGGCATCATAGTAAGAAGCAAAACCATGGGGATGTTATTAAGAGTTTAGCAATTCGAGTTTGTGTGAGAATATGGATTCCACTTACAAAAATAATAACATATAGGGAAAGAAGAAAAAACTTACTGTCATTGTTTTGAATTGCTCCTGAGCTATTCCACTGTGTCATGAATTTCAAGTCAAATTTTATGTTATTAGTATTCATTTTATTAGTATGATGTATGTGTATTGCCACAATATTACTACAATAAAGTAATATATTATGAGTTGTCTTCCTCAGATCAAAAGTAATGCTTATAAAACATGTAGTGAAAATGCACATCAAAGGCAGAGAGAGAGAGAGGGAGAGAGAGAGCAGGAGAGGGATGGAGAGAGACTGATTCTCTCCTATTAGCTCCAGTTCTTAGGTACCCAAGCTACTTTCTTTGTTAATAGCACACCAGTGTGTCCAGTTTTCATCTATTGCATGCCCAGTCAGAAATGTCTTTTTAATGCAACATTATACTAGTAATACTGCTCACCCACTAGACATCTGAATCTTAGTTGTAATGTGTAAGCAAAATATAGATATTTATCTATAAATATACCCAGAAGCGTTCTTTACTTGATAGCTTTATGAAGAAAACCAAAGAATTACCTGAAAATGGCTGAATCTGAATCTACACTCTGGAACAAAAACTTGGTACTTATTTCTAGACAATTAACTTTGGTATACTTACAGATAACCAATTACAAATGACAAAAACAATGGAGTTCTCCTAGGAATTTCTGCTTCCTCTTTATCGAGGACTCGGAAATACCATTTTGCCATGAGAGTTGTCTCTGGACTGGTTCAGTGTGGACTCTCTTTGAAGGTTCAAGCTGACATTCTTCTGGTCACCTGCAGTGCGCTTGCATGTCACTGTCTTGTATCCATAAGACACAATGAATGAATCTAAAGTCTTGAAATACGGACAGGAAGAAATGGGTATTCTGAGTGCTATGAGCATCTTAAATTCACACAGCTGAAAATGAGAAAGGCACACATGGTTACAGTACAGAAAACTGGCTGGCCAGTTGCAGCACATGCTCACGTTATGTGACTGTGGCAGCAAAGTAGGAGAGATAGGGCAAGAGTCTTAGACAACAGGTAGGTTTGCCTTTGCAAGCACCAGAAGCCTTTCTAGGTGTTAGTGAAAATGATGTCATGACAAAAATGGTATTTTTCAAACACTATCTCACTTGTGCAGAGGTTGGAATAAAGTACAAAATATTTAAAGGGAATTTCAGCCAAGGGGACTTAGTTATAATTCAAGTATAATTTAGAAAAACTCGAACTACCTGGGGAAAGTAGGAAAGCACAAATATACAAAGGGTAAATAAATTCCATTTACTCACATCACCAAATGAGAAAAAGGTATAAAATTACAGATTCATAAAAGCTAACAGTAGCCCTTTAATAATGTTATTGGTTTATTTACTATTTTTAAGAAAGGTAGGAATAAGTTAGAGTATGCCTTAGAATCTTCATCTATTTCAAATACACAGTGCATGTGCATCCTACAGGTTTTATATTGTTTTTTTGTCATATAGACTACAAAAAAAAAACATCTGTTTAGATAGATACTAATTTTTCTCTCTGATGATTTATATATATTATAGGACTATGGGGATTTTTTTATATTATGGATAACTGCAAAAATTTATGTTGGGCTTATATGGGATCATCAAATCAAGTTTAAACCAA
This sequence comes from Mormoops blainvillei, assembly GCA_004026545.1. NCBI lineage: Eukaryota > Metazoa > Chordata > Mammalia > Chiroptera > Mormoopidae > Mormoops > Mormoops blainvillei. The sequence goes on from PVJD01003157.1 coordinate 34,319, forward strand.
AGCTTTCACTGTTTACCCCACTCCTGCAATGCAGAGAAATACTTTCATTTGAATAACATAACTGGTGCAGACCAGAAATAAGGTGGGAATTATAGTTCATACCATGATCAATGACCTCAGAGCACTAACTGATAAATGAGAAAGCAATCCTTTTTATTTTTCTATAGACCAGGTAGCCAAGACATGTAACTGACCTCTGCTTCATCAAGTCACCTCCCAAGCCATTCGCCACCAGTGCTTAAAAAATACTTTAGCAAAGGAACTTCATGGTGATTGATAGGATCTCTCTTCCCACCAGTTGCAAAAATGTACTTTATTACACACTAATGCTTTTAGATGTTATACAAAAAGGCGTTTGTGCTTCATAAATGATATTACACATTCATTTCTAAATGTAATATCTGGGAAAAGCTGTTGAGCATATAAAAAATAAAGAAGACTTTGAGTCATAGAAGGAAATTGCTTAGTGTTGGGAGTGAGCGGGAATAAAAATCGCTGTCCCTGTTCCGCGGCTGGTTCTTCCCCACGCACTTACCCCCCCACCCCGGATAGCCTATTTGTTTTCATTATTGATTAACCGATCACTGCCCCCCCCCCCACTAGAACAAAAGCTCCATAAGGGCAGAGATTTGGGGGGAAGTGTGGATATTGTCTAAGTATTTACTCACATCCTGCATGTGGTTCCCACAGTCCCAATGTGTGTGCAGCTGCTAAATTGTAACACTCTGGTGAGTAATGTGGGGCTTTAATAACCATAGTTTTGAGGGGGAGGCTGTTGTATGCCTGCATATTACATAGGTAATTTATTCTATTTTATAACCAAAATGCAGTATTAAAACTCTGGGAAAAAATTAGAATGTGAGCTTTTCCACTTCAGTATTGTGGGTTGATAAAGTCTTTATAATCTGGAGTTATAAATGTCCTTGCATGACATTCCATGTAAATGTTTTTACATGACTTACTTTGCATAGTCTGAGAGCACTTGCGGAATCAATTTTGAAAACTATAATAAGCAGCAATCCAATAAGAATGGATTTAATCTGACTTAAAGCACGGGTAGATTCTCCAATTTTCTTCTTGCTTTCATAAATGTTTGCAAATAGCTTCTCCAGACTGGGTAATATCAGGAAATTCAGTATCACCCAACCCGCAAATCCACCACTGATCTACATGGGGTAAGGTGACAGGTGGATATCACAGGCTATGGTAGAATTAAGTGGTAAATAGAGTAGAAATTAAGACATTTGAAAGCAAATAAAAAGAGTAAAATTTCATTTCTAAGAGCTAATAAATAGGTACAGGAATAGAAAGCTGATGATTACAAAAATCTGGGTTGTTTAAAAGTGTTGTTTCTTGATTCAGGTGGTTAAAAAATGATCATTATTTAAGAGCTTCCTCCAGATTCTCCCTTCCCGCCGAGGCAATTTAGATAAATCTGCACAGCATTAGGTCTTATTTTGGTTTGTTTTACTTCCAAACACTCCGCCCCCTTGAATTTTTTCTAGCCTTATTTTTATTGCCCCAGTGGACAATTAGTCATGCCCCTAGAAGCCTGGTTTAGAGTGTAATGTGTCATTATATACTGACTTTTTCTATTTAATATTAATGAGAATTATCTATCTTAATGTACTCTGTAATCATCGGACTTTGATATCTTTGACAGAAACTTTATCATCTTTTCCTTCCTTTAAGGAAAAAATACATTTAAAGTAAAGTAATTTTACAAAGCTTTGAACTTGTTTTTAAAAAATATATTAGTACTAGTCATGATTATTTGCCCTGATGGAGACTTACAGTGGGAAAAGGAACCAAAAGATGGAAACATCATTCTTTTCATTGGGGGGATGAGACTTAGAACTTGTATTTAAATATGGGCAAGTCTGATTTTCTGAATCCAAAGAAAGAAGTTAATCTGCATTGGACCTAATTTGGTAGACAGGAAAGAATTTAGCTTTTCATTTGCCTTTCAACTCCTTCCTGCATGTTATAGATAGCATTACCTTTCTGACTGACACTAAGCAACAATTTAACATAAATCGCTCTCTCTTAACTGTGCTGAATTTCTTGGTCCTAGGTAGGTGAAGGATAGAGAACAAAATGATTAGAAACCTGTTTCAAGGTGGGTGTTAGATTTCTTGAGTACAGTACTGGACATTTTCACTCTTCTTTAAATCTATCAATTTGAAAGGGGAGGGCATAAGGTATTTTGTAGTTTTCTTTCACTTCTTTTTGTACATGTAATTTCAAATTGTTTTAAAAAAGTTAATTTGCAATTCGGTTTTCTTCTTTATTGGAGAGCAGATGTTTAAGTATTTGGTTTATTATAAATTTGGGCATTTGTGTTTTATTATTGATCAATGAAAGTTTGTTTCATTTTAAAACTTGATTAACTCAAGACTGTTACAAGTTCTATATAAATATGTATTATGTGCATATGTGAGATCTGTATCTGCATATCTGTATCTATCAGCACCTTTCCCCCCATCTCATCCCCATCAGTTATATTATTTCATACACTTGCAATATAGTTAGATTTCTTTGTTACACTCTGCATTTTAACCTGGGATCTCCTGACCTTTTAAATGTTTTTATTTAATTTGCATATGTTACGGTTCACTCCTTTTACTATAATGTTCTGTAGGCTTCTACAAATGTGTGGTGTCATATATCCACCATCACAATAGCATGCAAAACAGTTCCAGCACTCTGAGGGATCTGTCCTTTCACTTTGTGATGCTCCTGCTTCCCCGAAGCCCAGGCAACCACCGACCAAGTTACTCCCTCTGCAGTTTTGTCTTTTTCAGAATATCATATAAGTGAAATTATACAGTATGTACAGCCTTTCCAGACTGTCTTCTTTCACTCAGCATTTCAGGTTCATAAATGTTTTTGTGAGGCTTGATAGTTCACTCATTTTTTTATTGCTGAATTGTATCCCATGGTGTAGATACACCACAAGTTTTTATACCCTATCACCTGTTAAGGGATATCTTGGTTGCTTCCAGATTTGGGCATTTATGAATAAAGCCACTATAAACATTCATGTGCAGGTTTTCGGTAGATGTAGGTTTGAAAATCAGCTGGGTAAATACCCAGAAGTGTGCTTGGTGAGTCACATAGTAAGACTATATTTAGCTTTGTAATAAACAGCTGAATAGTTTTCCAAAGTGGCTGTTCCATTTTGCATTCCCACCAGCAGTGAATGAGAGTTAATCTTGCTTCACATCTTTACTAGCAGTGGGTGTTGTCAGGTTGTTTTTTGTTTAGCTATGTTTTGTTTCGTTGAATTTTAACCATTTTAATAGGCATGTAGTGGTATCACATTGTTGTTTTAATTAGCAATTCTCTAATCACAAATGGCAAATCACTTTTTGCCATCTGTATATATTTTTTCAGCTTCCTTAAGGCATATTGACAAATAAAATTGTAAGATATTTAAAGTGTACAAAGTGATGAAAGGACCCCCCCTCTAATCAATTAACAAATGTCTGCCACCTCACATATTTACCTTTTTGTGTGTCTGAGAACATTTATGTTCTACGGGCTTAGCAAATTATACAATATAGTGTTATCAACTATTGTCATCATGATATACATCAGATCCTCAGACCTTATTCAACTTTTAACTGAAAGTTTGCACTCATTAACCACCATTCCCAACTTTATTTTCCCCTCCGCCCAAGCTGCTTGCAAATTTTCTACTCTGTTTCTATGATTTCAACTTTTCTTTCTTTAGGTTCTATTTATAAGTGATAACATGCAGGATTTGTCTTTCTTTACATGATCTTTTTGACTTAGAATAATGCCCTCCAGGTTCATACATATTATTGAAAATGATGGGATTTCCTTCATTTTTAAGTTAATAATATTTCATTGTATACATATGTCACACTCTCTATATCCATGCCTCATGCACGGGCACTGAAGTTGTTTCCATACCTACACTATTAGGTTACTTCTATAGCAATATACAAGGAAGTATAGGTATCTTTTTGAAATAATGGTTTTGTTTCCTTTGGATATATACCCAGAAGTGGGATTGCTGGGTCATATGGTAGTTCTGTTTTTAATTTTTTTAGAAACATTCATAATGTTTTTCACAGTTTCTGTGCCAGTTTACACTGCCACCAACAATGCCAAGGGCTCTCTTTTCTCCACATTCTCATGAACACTTTTCTCTTGTCTTTTTGGCAATAGGCACCCTGACAGATATGAGGTGATATCTCATTGTGGCTTTGATTTGCATATTCCTGATGACTATGGATGTTGACCATCATTACATGTACCTGTTAGCCATTTGTATGTGTTTAGAAAAATGTCTATTAGCAACCTTTGCCCATTTTTACATTGGAATATTTATTTTTTGCTCTTAAGTTGTATGAGTTTCTTTTTCTTAAAGCTATTATTTATTTAATTTTTAGAGAGAAGGGAAGGAAAGGGAAAAGACAGGGAGAGAAACATTGATGTGCAAGAGAAACATCAATTGGTTGCCTCTCATACAAACCCTGACTGGGGACTGAACATGCAACCCAGGCATGTGCCCTGACTGGAAATTGGACCATTAACCTTTGACTTTGTGGGATGACGCCCAGCCAACTAAGCCACACCAGTCAGGGCTATATGAGTTTTTTGTGTATGTTATATATTAATCTTTATTGGCTATGTGGTTTGCAAATATTTTCCTCTATTCTATAGGTTGCCTTTTCATTTTGTTGATAGTTTCTTTGCTGTGCTGAAGATTTTTAGTTTAATGTAGTCCCACTCATCTCATTAAAATAACAAAAGGAACCTTTATTGTTTCCATGACTTAGAGAATTCGAAGGGTTTTAGGGGCTCTTTGCCAAAAACAGATAAAAACCAAATGTATGTATTTTATCATATATCATAATGTCACAACCTCTCAATTCAAGAATTTTTTTCTAATGCATTGCATTTGTTTTTATCTTTACATGTGTCAACATCAAATAAAATATTCAACAAATTATAAAAGCAAAGTTAAGTTTATTTGGGAATAGCAGAAAATTGCAGTTCAGGACAAGCAAGTTATAGTGGCCATACACAAGTCCAAAGAACAAAGGAGAGGGGCTTGTCTTTATAGAGAAAAAGAGAGAGTTGGGGAGAGTGATTTTGACAGAAAGTCCATTGTAAAAGAGTGAGAATTTGGGTGGTGACAACTTCTCATGGGCTGTGCCGGCTATCATTAGCTGCTTTGTTGGTAGGCAAGGAGAAAAATCTTCCTTTCTCTTCCTAGGAAATATAAAAGATGTTTATTCTTATTATAGTTTGTCAAGATACGCTAAGTGGTACAGTGTGAGAGCTTCCCTTATAGGAGTTCCTGATTTTAAATATGATTTTCTTTATTTTCACACACTTTACCTCAGTTTCCTTAGTTTTGTTTTATCTTTGTTTTTCAAACATCCAGAATTGCAATAATTTGTTTAATTTTTCTCTTTCCTCTCTTAGAAAAGAAAGCATGTTAAGAGGTAACAGATGTTAATTAGTTTGACTGTGGTAATCATTGCACAAGTTATAGCAAAACACTACGTTATACACCTTAAATAAATACAATTTTTTATTGTCAATTATATTTCAGTAAAGCTGGGAAAAAGTTTTAAAGCATACAAAGCTCTGAATTTGCCTCTGACTGTGGCTTTAACTATATCTTTAAAGTTTTTATTATTTGTAGCCTTACTATGATTTTCTAATATCCCACAATTATACTTCCGATTTCCATTATGATAGTCAAATTATTTAGTAAAGGGTTTTTGTTTTTAAATTTCCAATTGACTTTTCAAAAAGATTTTATTTATTTATTTTTAGATGGAAGGAAGGGAGAGAGAAAGAGGGGGAGAGAAACATCAATGTAGGGTTGCCTCTTGTGTACTTTCTACTGGGGACCTGGCCCACAACCCAAGCATATTCCCTGACTGGGAATTGAACCAGTGACCTTTCGGTTTGCAGGCCAGTGCTCAGTCCACTGAGCCACACTAACCAGGACTCCAATTGACTTTAATGTGATCTTTTTTAAATGGCGTAGTTATATTTCTTTGCTAAAGAAATATGTCTTCTAAATATTTTTGCACTGGAGTGTTTAATAAAGTTTTTCTTATGCTTAGTCCAAATCAACTTTTAAAAATCCTCCAGAACTATTACTCCCCTGTGGTGTGACATATTTCTAAAAAAACTGTGCTTCATACATTTTGCCCTTAACAATTCATGACATATATTCATTGTGCATTCTACCCTTTATCATTAAACATAGACTCTTGTCCCATTGTTTTTTGTGTTGAAATCCACTTTTAAAATATTACAACCGTTGTTATCTTTTTGTCTATTTAAAAAGCATTTTGTTTAAAGAAAAGAGCTTAGAGAAAGTACAAAAAAATTTTAGACAGTTTCTAACCTATTCATTTTTCTGCAATAACTATATGTTTATCTTATTTCTGTCATATTGTTTTCTGATGTTATAAAAATGCCTCTTTTGTTTTTTACTGTGTAGTATGTAAATTCTGTTATCATTGATTTTTATCCTCTTAAACTTTTTTATTTTCCAAGTCATACTTTAAGCTATTTTGTTCTAATCATTATTTTAAATGATTAGAGTTAAGAAACATCTGTTAGTTCGTCCTCCTGACCACTGAGGACGTTAACAACATTGGTATAACATGTTTTTTCCTCCTACCTTCTCAATCTATGGTGATTTTCTGCATTATCTGAAATTTTAAAAATGTGGTTCCTTATTATTTTTGACCTTATACCTCTCTTTAAAGTAATATTTAGGACTTCCACTTAGTTTTATAATTATTTTATGAGATATTTAGCCTATATTCTATTTTTCCATCATTTTAAAATTGACAGTTCTTTTTCTTTTGAACAATACTGTCTAGTTTTCCCATTACTAAGTTTTTTACCTTAAAATATCCCTCAATCAGTTGAAATGTCTCTTGGAATAATATTTTAAGAACAGTTACAAGCTCTGGCCAGGTAGTTCAGTTGCTTAGAGTCTCATCCAGAAACAACAAGAACAGTTACATGAGTGGTATATTTATCAAGTCCCTTATGTCTGAGAATGTCTTTGTGTTACCATCACACATAAATGCCAACTCTGTACAAGGTGGAGGAGGGACCAAGAAAGTCATGCTGGCAAAATAATTACCTATATTTTGCCATGTATAATGCACAACCATGTTTTGGGCCCAAACTTTCAGGGGAAAAAAACCTTTCTTTTTAATTTTTTAATTCAATTTTTTATTTATATTTAGAAACAAAACCAATTATCATATTCCAGTGTATTATTTAGTATACAGATATCATTATTACTTTCTAGAGTTATGCTTTTAATGCATAAGCATAAATAAAGGAGTTAACAACATTTATATAGATACGGAATTAGTACTACTCATATATAATGTGCATCCTTATTTTTCCCTAAAAAAATTTGGGCAAAAAAGTGTGCATTACACACAGCAAAATATGGTACCATAGATTACTCCTGCAGGCATCTTTTCTGATATTTTAAAACTATTTTAAATTATTTTCTATTAACTAACCTTATGAATTCTTTCACTATTGAGTATCATAGCATTATTTCTATCATGTAAATAGTTTTTTTCAAACATTGTTTCAAATTTTTCTGACCCAAGGTCCAAGAGTTATTCATAATTCTGATAATATGAAAATTGGTGAATATGTCCATAATTTTTACTAACAATGTTCAAACTTTATAGATTTAAATCAGGCCAACAGTTAACATTTGCTTTTCAAAACTGAAGGCCCCTATTATTTTTATGTTTATTTATATTTCCTCATTTCTTAGGTTTTAGTAATTTTTCCTAACATTACTTAACAACCTAACCACCTGAATTCTTTCTCTTTTACACTCACTTGCTAAAGGCGTTATTTTATTTACACTTGAAAAAATTATGTGTAAATATGAGAAATATTGCTATCACAATTAGTTGCCAAAAGTGTTTTATTGCTAGATTTTAAGAAATTCAATGTTGCATTTTTGGTATAGTTTTTTTTTTAAGGATTTTCGATAGTCTCCAGAAGATTAAACCAGATGTAAAGAAATCATCTACTACTATAACGTTATCTAACTTTTTAAATGACTTAATAGATAGACTATAATGGTGCCAAGTGTACATTAAAGATACATGGTTGCACGTTTAAGTTTCCTCTGTGGATTATAATTACCTTGCGGGGTAAGTGGCATGACATCAGTGTGGCCTGTCTAGTGCATAGCAATGAAAATATATGGCAAAAGAAACCTTAATAACAAGACCTGGGACTATGCTATACTTCTCTAAAGGCCATTAACTATGGACTTTGAGAGATACCTTCAATAATATTGGGTGAATTATTACTTCATTCACTACAGTACTGCTTGGTAATTCAAGAAAAAGAGCACCAATGTCCAAACTTCATTTGATTTAAACTATTTCTCTCAGCCAAGCACCATATACAAGAAGAATTTCTTAAAGGTGAACCATTGTTAAGAGTTTGTCTACCAATTTCCTGAATATCTGTGTGCTCTTTTCTTCTGATTTGGCACAACTTTCTAAATTTCCCCAGCTTTTGGTGAGAAATATGAACAGAAAAGGACATACCTCCCAGTGGTAAATGGATGAATTGTTTCATAACTGCCCTACCATGTGGAGAAAATAGTGTTGGATACACATTTTATACCACAATATATAAAGACATATTGCAGATAGATTAAAAACCTAAATGTAAAAAGTAAAACTATAAAGCTAATTGACAAAATTATAGAAAAATATTTTTGTAATCTTGGCAATGGGAAGAGCTTCTTAAACAAATATCAGAAGGTAGAATATTCATGGTTTTGATTTCATAAGTAAAAGTATTTCCATTCAGAAATGATACCATAAACAAAGCAGAAAAAATAGACTGAAGAAATATTTAGTATGTCAAAAACTATTTAGGAACCAAGAGAATTCAAAAGAGAAAGAATAATCGTTTCAACAAGTAGTGCTGTGGCAACTAAATATCCCCAGGCAAAAGAATAAAGTTGGATTGCTTACTTGCACCATACACAAATATTAAATTTAAAAGGATTATAGATCTAAATATAAGAGCTAACACTATAAAAACCTTGTAAGAGTGTCAACAATAAAAAATATTTAAGTAAAGTAATCGTTGATTTAAAAAAGCCTTGGAGAAAACAATGGAGTGAATCTTTATGTCTTTAGGTTAGACAACAACATCTTAGATATAAAACACAAATTACAAGGGAGAAAAGAGAAATAGCTAAAATTTTAAACTTTTTTTCTTCAAAGGATACCACCAAGAAATTGGAAGCAGAAGTTGACTTCCAGCAAAGATGGAAGCATATATTTTGCTTATTCACACAACCAAAAGAAGGACAACAACAAATTTAAAAACAAAAAACAACCAGAACTGCCAGAAAATTGAACTGTATGGAAGCCTGACAACCAAGGAGTTAAAGAAGAAACATTCATCCAGACTGGTAGGAGGGATGGAGATGGGCAGCTGGGGCAGAGAGGACATGTGGCAAGGTGGGTCAGGGTGGGTGAAGTGATAGCCAGTGGGCTGGGTGGTTCCACATTTGAATTCAGGTAAGCCAGGAAGAACAACTGGGGAGCAAAGCAGATCGCGCAACCCAGGGTTCCAATGCAGGAAACTAAAGCCTCAAAACATTTGGCTGTAAAAACCTGTGGAGGTTGTGGTAGTGGGAGAAATTCCCAGCCTCACAGGAGATTTCACTGGAGAGACCCATGGGGTCCTAAAATGTACAGAAAGCCACCCACCTGGGAATCAGCACCAGAATTGGCTTGTGGGTAACATAAGAAGTGACTGAAAAGTGGAGCAAGAGCCAAGCAGGCACCATTGTTCCTTCTCTGGTCCCTCCCCCACATATAGCACCACAAATGGGTTGCCCTGCCCTGGTGAATACCTAAGGCTCTGCCCCTTACAATGTAACAGGTGTACTAAGACAAAGAAATATGGCCCAAATGAAAAACCAAATTAAAACTCCAGAAAAGGAACTAAGGGACAAGGTGATAGACAACCTATCAGGTACAGAGTTCAAGGTACTGGTAATCAGGATGTTCACAGAAACATGTTATTGAGTATGGCAACAAAATAAAGGAAGAAGTAAAGGCTGTGTAAAGTGAAATAAAGAAAGATATACAGGGAACCAACAATGAAGGGAAGGAAACCAGAGCTCAAATCAAAGATTTGGAACAGAAGGAAAAAATAAACATGAAACAGGAACAGAATGAAAAAACAAGAATTTTGAAAAATAAGGAGAGGCTGAGGAACCTCTGGAACAACTTTAAATGTTCCAACATCTGAATCATAGGGGTGCCAGAAGGAGGAGAGGAAGAGCAAGACACTGAAAACTTATTTGAACAAATAAAGAAGGAGAACTTCCCCAATTTGGAGAAGGAAATAGACATGCAAGTCCAGGAAGCTCAGAGAGTCCCAAAGAAATCTGACCCAAGGATAAACACATCAAGACACATCATAGTTAAATTACCCAAGATTAAAGATAAGGAGAGAATCTTAAAAGTAGCAAAAGGAGAGAGTTACCTACAAAGGAGTCCCCATAAGGCTATCAGCTGATTTCTCAAAAGAAACTTTACAGGCAAGAAGGGACTGGAAAGAAGTACTTAAAGTCATGAAAGACAAGGACCTATATCCAAGATGACTCTATCCAGCAAAGCTATCATTTAGAGTGGAAGGGCTGATAAAGTGCTCCCCAGATAAGGTCAAGTTAAAGGATTTCATCATCATCAAGCCCTTATTATATGAAATGTTAAAGGTACTTATCTAAGGAAAGGAAGAAGATCAAAACTATGAACAGTGAATTGACAACAAACTCACAACTACCAACAACTGAACCTAAAAAACAAAAACAAAAGTAAACTAAGCAAACAACTAGAACAGGAAAAGAATCGCAGAAATGGCGATCACTTGGAGGGTTATCTGTGGGGAGCAGGCAGGGGAAGAATAGGGTTAAAGGTACAGGGAATAAGAAGCATAATTGGTAGGTACAAAGTAGACAGGGGGAGGTTAGGAATAGTATAGGAAACAGAGAAGCCAAAGAACTTATATGTATGACCCATGGACATAAACTAAGGGGAGAAGGGAATGCTGGTGTAGGGCGGGGAGGGAGACAGTGTAGGGTGGAGGAGGATAAAGGGGAGAAAAAAAATGGCACAACTGTAATAGCATAATAAAATATACTTAAAAAAGAAATTGAAAACATAATTCATAGAATGGGAGAAAATATTTGGAAATCATGTATCTATCTGATAAGAAACTTAAGTCCAAAATCTAAAGAACACTTACAATTCAAAAATAAAAAGATAAACTTACTCAATTTAAAAAGGAGTAAGTGATTTTAATAGACATTCCTCCAAAGGAGAAAACTAGCCATCAAAACCACAATGAGATACAATTTTATACCCACCAATATAGGTATAATTAAAAACATATATAATAGCTAGTGTTGGCAAGAATGTGGAGAAAATGGAGCTCGTATACTTTGCTGGTAAGAATGACAATTGTGCAGCTGGTTTGAAATGCAATTATGTAATTGTCTTGCATATGTTGCTCTGGAGATGTAATATATAGATAACATAGTGATTACAGTTTAAAAATATTCTATCATATACTTGGAATTTGCTAAGGTGGTAGATCTTAAGTGTTCTCACACACATACGAAAAAAAATAGTAACTATGAGGTGTCAGGTATGTTAACTAGCTTGATTTTAGTGTTCATTTCAAAATGTATACACCTATCAAAATCAAATTATTGTACACCTTAAGCATATACCATTTTTAATCACCAATTTTATCCCAATAGAGCTGATAAAAGGAAAAAAACAAACAGAAAGAATTCATCTTCCTGGTTCTCCTGAGAGTCCCACCCCATGACAACCTTTCTCACCATGTCCAGTTCTTCTTCCTCTGCCTACTCATTAATGATTTCACTTTAGTCCTCTTCCTCTTGATGTTGATATCCAGGCAAATAACTTCAGATATTACTTCAATATAACTGATTTCCTAAAATATAGACCAGAGTTTCCAAAATACCATCCATGGATGCCCCAGCAGCAGAGGCACCTCGAGCTGAGTAACTCCCTTCATAGGCTTCTTTCTCCTATATTATTCCCTATCTGAGCAAAACTATGCTAGTTACCTCAGCTAGCAGCTTTGCTAAGGCATCTTTGCTTTCACAATCTATACACAATAGCCAAAGAGTTATTTTTATTACACATCTTCATCATCTGCTAGTGCCCAGCCCCGCCTCTCCATCCCCACTGCAGCTACTCTAACTCAGGTCAGTCTGCATAGCTTCTGCAGTGGACTGCTTCTATCATCTCCTTCCTGGGCCAGCAGTAGATAGGAGTTCTATTTTGGCATATCTTGGAGTCAAGTTACCAAAAATACTCCTGGAAATAAAGTGTGATGGTAAAAGTAGGAATTAGAATAGGAAAAAAAAAAAAACACCCTAAGGCGGGGATGACAAATTAGGGGACAGACCTGTGAATCCCATTTTCAGGGAGATTAAATTTTAACTATGCTTTTCCATTCAAACAATGGCAAGTTTTATGCCTTATGTTCATGGGCATGTAATTCTCTTGCGCACCTATTTCCAGGCCTTATCAATTCTATTTCCTAGTGTGAATGCTCTGCTTAAAACAGCCTGTCTCCTCACTATGTTGATTAACTTTGTCATATTAAAATAATACTTTCCTAAAGGAATTTTCCTGGCTTTAGTTTCTTACCTGTCATTCAAAGTCTAAAAATCATGTTCTTTAAAACAGAGATATCATTTTTAACCTACTAAACAGACAAAAATAAAAAAAGACTGATGTTATGCAGGTGGGGAGGGAAGAGCTCCATCTCCTCTGGACTGCAAATGGGAGCGATTTATTAGAGGCTAATTTGGTAAATCCAGTAATGCTTTTTAAAGATGCATACCATTTGACCCAGGGATACCACTTTAGAACTATGTCCTACAGAATTGCTTGCATAGGAAGGCAAGAATGTGCTTTGTAGCATTCTTCACAGGAGTAGAAATTTGAAAACTCACTTCAATGGACATCAATGGGGAATATTTAAATTATGACACATCTATATTGTGTGATATTGTTCACATTTTTAAATAATAAAACATCTATTTTCACTGGTATGGAAGTATACCCATAAAAAATTTACAGAGTAATTTAATTTTTTTGTAAAACATAGAGCAACAAAAAAATGCAAATTTGAGTGTGTGTTTTGTGTACTAGTATAAATTTTATAATTATGTATGTGTATGGCTTACAATTTTTTTAAAGGGATATGTATTACCAACACTGCTTCTCACAATATCTGCAGCTTATTTTTGCTCCCCTTTCCTGAATTTCTAGGCTCAAAGGCTGTCACATGTATCTTGTAGACACTAGCAAGTGTCAGTTTGTAGGATAGCTAAATTGAATTTTATATGTGTCTTACACTTCCTACATTGCCTAAACATATACTCAAAAATACTAGCTGAGATACTTCCAATACCTATCCTCTGTAAAATTAGAAATACATATTTTTAAAATATGTTCCAAAATATATATGTTTATGCGTGTCTCATTTTAAATCTCAGTGCTTAATAAGATCCTTTGGATGCATTTCATAATCCACTAAATCACACACACAAAAAATTAATGGCTAAGGAAATGGATCTAATTACCAATCAGTCAAAAGTTAGACATTTATTTGGTATTCAGCAAGTCAGCATAAATCTTTCTAATCTTTGAGTCGTACTTTGATTCTGTTCAAGAACCTAATAATTAAGAATGAAAAGAGCTAAAGTGCATCCTATAGGCCTTTGGTGAGGTGGGGGGGGGTGGCTCGTGATCTGGTAAAGTAGTGACAGAGGGAATTTGCTACCAGGAGTGACAGTTTTTTCCTTATTCTCCAAGACTCATTTTTTTTTATTGTATTTTTTCCCCATTACCATTTAGTACCCTTATATCCCTTTTCCTCCACAATCATCGCACTGTTGTCCATGTCCATGAGTCCTTTTTCCTTTTTGCTCAATTCCTCCACCCCCCGCCCCCTCCCCCGGCCTTAGCCATCATCCTGCTCTCTATGAGGCTGTGTTCACTCATGTGGAATCTAATGAACAAACTGAGCTAAAAAGCAAAATGGAGGAGGGATATTTAATAAGTCAACAAAACCAAAGGCTCATTTTAAGATGAGAAAGTAGAGTATCAGGAAATATATGTTTTCCTGAAATAAAATCTGACTAGAATTCTCCAATATTTCCATTGGTTCACTTCTCATCATATTAAATTCCACAGGTTTCCCAGAGCAAACAGAGCAAAGAACACTTATTTTTAAAAAAGCATTAGTACTGTTCTAAACATTTTCACAATTTAGCATTTTAATAAATATTTTATCATTATCTAAGTGTGTATTTCTCCTAACATTCCTGCAAATAAATAAAAATACTACACATTTATATCATATATTATATACACAATACTCATATACCCATTTTCAGATAAGGATCAAAGAGGTCAAATAGTTGCTCAAAGTTACACAGCTGCAGGTTCCGGTACTTGAATTCCACCGGGATTAGTATAATTCCAAGCTCTATTCTGTGTTCACTCTCACTCCGCAGTGTGATACAACACATTGAAATCTACAAAAAAAAAAAATTAAGAGCTAGAATATTTCAAATAAGAAGTACAGGTTTTGACAGAGTAGACAAAGTCATCACGTGTTAGGCAGCTCCCTCGCTGTTGCTCTGACTCAGCGTGGTCAGCAATTATAGCCAATACACAGTTTGGACAGTTGTCACTCAGTTGCTCCCGCAGACTGTGAAGGCTTCAGATAGCCTCTGGAGGAATTAATTGCCTTCCCAGTTTGTGCTTTAACTTTATGTTCTCCACTTTTACAGAAGAACAAGGCAAAAATTAACAATACAATATTGCTTCCCCTTTCCATAAGACTGTCACTGATAGCTTACGGTGGTGGCTCTAACCTCAGGTTGCTTAGGGTTGAATCCTAGCTCTACCATTTACTACCAGAAGCTGGAAAAATTCCTTAATCTCTCTGAGCCTCAGTTTACCTACAAAATAGGGATCTCAATACTGTCTATGCATAGGAACAACTGAAGTCATATGTGTACATTGCCTGTTTTATCAGGTGGTTCATAGTAAGGTCTCAATAAATATTAGCTAGTGTTCTTGAGGACACTAGATGAAATCGGTTGTGTTTTATTGCAATTTCTTTTAGAAGTTGGTGTCAGGAAATAATTATGCCTCTCTCTTACACTCCAGCCTCCACAGAACTGGGTTGTTTTTCTCCATCCTTATAAAAAAGTTGTCACCTAAAGCAGTGATTCTCAAATTGGGAGCAGTATCTGAAGCCATTTTTCCCTTTTTATTGGATTTATTGGGGTGACACTGGTTAACAAATTTATATAGGTTGCAGGTGCATAATCCTACAAAACATCATCTGTACCCCAAGTCAAGTCTCTGTCCATCACCATTTATCCCTGCTATGCCCTTCTCCACCTCCCATTTTTGTTTGTCACAGCAGGGAGAGAGGGAGGGAGGTACTGCTGGAATCTAGTGGTTAGAGACTACAGATGCTGCTCAGCAGCCCGACAAGCACTGGGCAACCCCCAACAGTGAAGAGCTATTCCATCCGAAATGTCAAACTGAGGTGGAAAAACCCTAACCTGGTTATTTCTCTCCTTGCCAGGATTTCAGAGAAATTCCCAACCAAACTTCCTCTCATCACTCTACTCATTTCTGACATTAGTCCAGATGTCTCATTTTTATATTGTAACCTGATCACATTTTTGCCATAGAATGCTTAAATTATTTTTGGAAAGAAACAAGTTATATATAAATTCAATAAATTTAATTTTAAAACGTTTAGGTGAATCTTCCAACTGCATGTGCCATCTTTCTTGGTCAGCGTGCTCGTCAACATCCATTCAGTCATTCTTAGACTTCTAGAACTCACACCTAAATTTTATGTAGCACCCAGACCAGTGGAATGAACAGACAGAGGAGATTTATGATGATTATGATAATGACCTTTCAATATCTGAAATATTAAAAGAAGTCACAAAGCAGAATGCTGGCAATCAAGCAATACATGCACAGGCATTTTGGGGCTCCTGTAATGTACTCTATTCCATTCTGGGTGCTATGAAGGAAGAGAAGTATGCCTTACACTTCTTTTATATTATTTGAGGAGAGCATAGTTACTCTCAGACGAGAACAATGGTGATACTTTAGAACATAAAGCAGATAGAAAACTGTGTTCCCTAAGTGCTAGGTTGTATAGACCAGTTAAGTTGTGGTGAATTTCTCATAAGTTTATTATGTGCAAAGATTTAAAATATTTATTTTATTGTTAGAGGTTTCTTTTTACATTTATATAATGTAATCATATGTTAGAGTCACTGAAACTGTAGGTATCCCCTTTTTTTTACTCATCGAATTACCCAAAATTAAATAATTTTACTTTCTAAGGTAGTTTATACAAATTAAGATAGTGATTTTACTCCCTGAGTATAATGAGGTGCTCTCTGACTTGTGGTCTCGGTCTACTCTAAGAACAGTTCTGGGGCTGACATTACATTTCATAAAATCCCTAGTGTATCAAAAGCCCAAACTTTTTATTCTTAAGCTGGTTTAATTTTCAGATTTTAAACATCCATGGCATCCAAATAAAATGTATATGTTGGTTTATCAGATAAAATCAATGATTCTATTCGGGCAGAAATTTAACTGATTATTCACAACAAACTAGCTTATGAAAACCAACAAACCTTGACAAGGGAAGATCAGGTATTCTCTAGAAAGATCACATGCAAAAAGTGAAGATGCAATCTAGCTCCCTGGACTTTTTCTTTGGATGCACAAAGGGAAAACCTGGCTTTGAGACAGTTCAGAATGTAGCTGTGTGTTATGTGAGGGACACTTCACATTCTTTACCTTCAGGGTGGCAATTACCTTCACAATTGCATGCACATGGAGAAGAAAATATACTCTAAATTACATTGTGAACTCTGGAGATTAGTGCATCATTTCATGGACAGTTGAACCTGTGTCCCATATAAATGTTTCCATAGCAAAAACAAAGAACATCATTATGCCGTCTTCTGGATTTCCAAGGAGTTTGCATTAGGGTTTTGCCACCTGACTTCCATTATAGGGAATGGGAGTCAAGGGGCTGAGACTGTAAGCCATGCTTTGAAAATTTAGGGGGATGTGTCAGTGTCTGGACTTAAACACTCATCTTTTTGCTCTTGGTGGCAATTGAATATAAGATGCATTGCCTCTTCCATACCTTTTGGCAATGGAATTATATACAAATTGTATCAGTGTAGTCAAATGTAAATGACATAACACATGCCTATATAGAGTACGTTAAACCTACAAAAGGAGTTTAAAATGCTTCATAGTTTGAAGTCAACCTCTTAAGTCCTTGACCCTATAAAAGAAAATTTGAATAATGACTTCCTGCATTCTTAAAATTGTGAATGAAGGCAGTGTTTCCCATTCCGAAAGTTGTACTATCAGGGTGATGAAAATCTCTGAACTTGGAGCCATTTGCTGGAGTTGGACAGATTTCTGCTGATTTTTAGCCACCGCCATGGCCCCCCTTTGTTTCATCTTCACTCATATCCTTGGGTCTTGCCCTTCATTTACTTAACATAGTTTATGGGCTCAGTTTCATGGTTTCAGTTCCATTGAGCCCAAGATGCTTACAATTACAGCTTTCAGAGTTTTGGTTATTGTGTTCTATTATTTCCTCTGAATCTTTCTTCCTACCGTACCCTCCTCCTCCCTTAAGGAGTTTAATCTATTTTCTTTGCACAGAAATTCAAATATGGTTCTGATAAATAAGAGCATATCAAATGTTCAATAATGCTTACAAATTCTGACCAGTTTCCTAAAGAGTAAAATCACAATGAGGAAGGTGAAATACAAAGGTTAAAGAGCCCAAAGAAGAGGTGCACACAAGGCAAAGCCATGACAGCCAGATCCAGAAACCTCCAGCCACTAAGATTCTCCAGGCCTCTACTAATCCCACGTCTTCATTAAGCCTGGTTATTTGGTGGATGCTCAGACAAGGTCCCAGTTCCTGAGCCCACTGGGTACTGGCTACTTATCTCAGTCACAACACTAGTGGCCATGTTTCCTTTAGTCCAATTTCATTGCTCAGAGTTAGAAATGGGATATTACAATTAGGTCTTCAGAAGATAAGTGAATAGCCATGGATTTAGTCTAAAGGCTCTGGGGAGGGCTCCCTTGGTTGGGGAAGTATGTCATTTAACATGTTCAAATAAATATCTTAATCACGTGATATTGACAACTAATTTGAAATGTTTAGGGTCATAAGGGAATTCTGTGGCCCCACCTACTCGTCTAGCGATTGATCAACAGTCAGAACAATGCTAGAATCTCATCCAGCTTTGCAAGACCTGAAATTACAACCATCAAAGTAGAATATGTTCCTTCAGGATTTGCTGTTATGAATCAGCCTATAGTATTTCTCAAAACATTGTCTGAAAACTTTGAAAAACTCATGTGTTCCTGAGGCTGGAGGTACATGGACAGATCTCATAGCAATAATATTTATAGTATAATAATCTCTATACTTATGATACTGTGACAAATAGTCATGTCTATTACATATTTACTTTTAAGGTCAATATATGCTTTCAGATTATAATTGTTTTTTCTGCAGTGGCAAACAGAGCACAGAGTTAGAAGGTCCATATTCTGAAAAATAAGTCTGTTTAAAACTATTTCTCCATTCAAAGTTATGTAATCAAGATTCAGATGTGCATTCAAATACATAGAGAAAATAGGCTTCAATACTATGTCTTTTTCAGAGATGATTAATATTCTTCATGACCATCCTCCTCCAACATAAGAAAAAAGTCATCTCAGTAGAATACAATAACCATAGTCTTATGCAATAGTTTAAACTATTTTAAGGTAAAATACTCTAGTGGGCAGAATAGTGGCCCCCAAAGATGTCCATGACCTAATCCCTGGAACCTGTGAATATATTCTATTAAATGGCAATGAGATCTTTGCAAATGGAGCTAAAGTTCCAGACCTTAAAATAGGAAGATTAAATTCTATTATCCAGCTGGGCCAAAAGTAATAATGTGGGGCCTTGAAAATAGGCCCTCATAAGTGAGTAAGAAGAAAAAGGCACAAATTGATCAGGGGTATATGATGGAAGAAAAAGCAAAAAAGGTTTATTATTTCTAAATATACTTTATTAATTATGCTATTACAGTTGTCCCAATTTTCCCCCTTTGCCCCCTCTGCCCCCCTCTGCCTGATACCCCCCTTTCCTCCAGCAATCCTCTCCTTAGTTCAATCCCTGATCCTTGCATTTAAGTGATGTGGCTTCTCCATTTCCTATACTATTCTTTTCCTATACTATCCCCCTCTCTATTTTGTGCCTACCAATTATGCTTCTTAATCCCTGTGCCTTTTCCCCTGTTCTCCCCTTCTCCCTCCTAGCTGATAACCCTCCAAATGATCTCCACATCTATCCTGTAGATGTATCCTGTTCCTGTTCTGGTTGTTTGCATAGCTTGTTTTCTTAAATTCAGTTGTTGATAGTTGTGAATTTGTTGCCCTTTATTGTTCATAGTTTTGATCTTCTTTTTATTTAATCAGTTCCTTTAACATTTCATATAATAATGGCTTGGTGATGATGAACTTCTTTAGCTTTACCTTGTCTGGGAAGCACTTTATCTACCCTTCCATTCTAAATGATAGCTTTGCTGGATAAAGTATCTAGGTTGTAGGTCCTTGCTTTTCATCGCCTTGAATACTTCTTGACAGCCCCTTTTTGCCTACAAAATTTCTTTTTGAGAAATCAGCTGACAGTCTTATGGGAGCTCCTTTGTAGGTAGCACTCTGCCTCTTGCTGCTTCTAAGGTTCTCTCTTTATCTTTAAACTTTGGCATTTGAATAATGATGTGTCTTGGCGTGGTCCTCTTTGGGTCCAACTTGTTTGGAACCCTCTCTCCTTCCTGGAATTATATGTCTATTTTGTTTTCCAGATTGGGGAAGTTCTCCTTCATTATTTTTTCAAATAAGTGTTCAACTTCTTGCTCTTCCTCTTCGCCTTCTGGCACCCCTATGATTTGGATGTTGGTACATTTAAAACTGTCCCAAAGATTCTAAGCCTATACTTTTTTTTTTCTTTTTTCTTCCTGCTGTTCTGGTTGAATGCTTTTTCCCCCTTTGTGTTCCAAATTGTTGATTTGATTCTTGGCTTCATCCTCTCCACTGTTGGTTCCCTGTACATTTTTCTTTGTTTCACTTAGTGTACCCTCCATTTCCTCCGTTATATTTTTGTTGTACTCAGTGAGTTCTTTGAGTATCCTGATCATCAGTGTTTTGAACTCTTCAGCTGATAGGTTAGCTATCTCCATTTCATTTAGTTCTTTTTCTGGGATTTTTTCTGTTCTTTCATTTGGGCCATGTTTTTTTTGTCTCCTTAATTTGGTAGCTTTCCTGTGTTCGTTTCTGTGTATTAGGCAGAGCTTCTTTGATTTCCTGTCTTAGAAAAGGCACCTGTAAATTCCGTGGGGCAGAGCCTTAGGTAATCACCAGGACAGGGCAACCCACTTCACTGCTTTGTGGCTCTGTGTGGGAAGAAGGTTCACTCAGAGAGCGGACAGTGCTGCTACCTGGCTTCTGGAGGTTTTCCTAGCACTCAACTGGTTTTCAGTCACTTTACCCACTTCCCATATGTGACTGTCACCCTTCCAGCTGTTGCCCTGGTGGTGAATCCCAGAGTGGGTAGATTCGCATATGTTCTGAGTCCATTCGCATATGTTCTAAGTCCATAAACCTTTAAGCGGACTTTCCTGAAAATTTGGCAGTTTCTTCCACCACCCCAACCTTTACTGGTTTTTATAGCCAGAAATCATGGGGAATCTATCTTCCCAGTGCTGGAAACCTGGGCTATGCAGTCTGGCCTGGGGCTGGGATTGCTCACTCCCAAGGTATCCCTCCCAATTGTTATCCACCACATGTGAACATGGGACCACCCATTCCACCACCTGCCACCACCTCTCCATGCTGCATCTCCACTCCTCTCCAGGACGCCACCCCTCCTACCCATCTAGATAAATGTGGCTTCTTTAAATCCATGGTTATCAGACTTCTATACAACTCAATTTTCTGACAGTTCTGATTGTTTTTTGTTTTGAGATATAGTTGTAATTCTCTGTGTGGTTTCACAAGGAAACAAAGCATGTCTACCCACACTTCCATCTTGACCAAAGTCTGAAAAAGCAAAAAAGATTTAAAACGTGTGACAGGCTCAACCTGTATTTGAAACTTTGAAGATGAAGGAAAGGAGCCACAAGCTAAAAAATGTGGGCAAGGAAACGAGGACCTCAGTCTTGCAAACACAAGGAATTGAATTCTGCCTACAACCTGAATGAACAAGAGAATGGATTCCTCTGAAAGCCCCCATAGAGAAACACTGCCCTATTGACACTGATTTCAGCCCAGTGACACCTATGTTGGACTTCTGACCTCAGGACTATGAGATAATACATTAGTGTTGTTTTAAGTTGCTAAATTTATGGTATATGGAAACAATAGTAAACTAATGCGTACATTGCCATTTTTTTCCTTTCTCTATCACTGAAAGCACCTAAATTGTTCCTGGGTATGGGAAGGGGTGTGGCTTTTCTGAATTCAAGATAGGGAGTGAAGGGTCTGGGAGGTTTCTTTCAGAGCTAAAAGTAAGACTTGGTATAACCTGTGACCTCTCAACCAAGTAACCCCATGCTTTCTGTTTGCTGAGCTCCAAACAACTTCAAGAAGTCCCGAAGTCCCTGTTAGCCTGAACCTGTCCTGAAATCCCCAAGATAAGGAAATTAAGAGCCTAACCTATCTGCTTCTTAATGGAGAGGGTGAGAGTTTGCTGAGGGTGGAGAAACAACATAGGGATTCCATATGCAAATGAATATCTTAATAAATTATCTATCTGTAGAAGTTCTTACACGAAACTAATCTTGAAGTATCTGAATACAAGCAATAACTATAGGCAGTGAGGAGACTTTATAATGTAGGACAAAAAGCATAGGGTTCAAATATGATGTCAGTTACTTGGAAGGTATTGATATATGATCATGATTGAGTTATAAAATATCTCTGACTCTCAGTAGTTTCTCAATGGGTAAAATGAGAAATATAATACTCCCTACATTGTTGCAATGAGTAAATGAATAATGTAGGTTAAGTATCTAGCACCCATGTTTGTCTCCCTTCACAAAATCCTTTTAGTCCTAGTAATTCATATTTATATCTGCCTCGTTGTCTTCAAACTTTGGGTAGAAAAGACACTATTCTCAGCGGTTTTCAAATTTGATTTCAATTTTTCTCTAAAAAATTTACTAATTCCCTATTCTATAGATAATATTTATTCTACTAGACTATTGATTTACTTACTTGCCTATATACCTCTTTATTTATAAGAAAATATATTAAATGTATTATTCTAACGACTAAATTTACATCTACTTCTCTTAAATGAAAAAAGGATGGATTTTTGTGACTATTTTTACTTGATTTTCAATTATTGTTAGCCTTAAAATCACTGAAAATATCTGATATTTTTCTCTTATAAAAGAAAAATGTAGACACAACTTCCTTGGATTTATGTTTGGAAAGTAAATTTTAAAATTACTGTGCAATGAAGGTACATTTATGTCTTTTCATAACATACCTGTGTAAGTAAACATCAGTGATGTATAGGAAAAAATTTAATGATATTGGAATGGTACGTAAATCAGATTCCACAAGTTATAAGAGGGGAATCCAATTATTGTTCATTAATGGACTAGTAAAATTAAGTAATCTTATGAAAATGGCCTACATCAAGCAAAAATATTTTTTTTCTTCTATATATGTGTAAGAAAACAGTTGGGTTCCTCTATTAATGTAATGTTTTTGTAAGTATAAAATGCTTGAATGGCAAATAACTTAAATTTAATTGAAAAATAATAAATCCTTTCAACTCATGGTCACCAATAAATAAACATACTTTTTTTATAGTTCAAGGACACACACTGGTAGAAGCTTTGATGAAAATTGAAACAAAGCCATCAAATCTTCTGATGAAACACTATACTTATTTCTATTTTTAGGCCATAAATCTTTAGTTTTTTAAATAAAATAATTTAATAACTGGATATCATAAAACTACCAGTAACTAACACCCTAATCTAGCCATGGAAATAGGACTTGACCAAATAAGGTAACATAAAAAAATACACATCAGTACTGAACTTATTCACTTTTCTATTTGTTATTTTTCTTGTTGAAACATTTATTGATGTGGAATATTTATATGTGCTTGCTGGAATTGGAGAGAGGTAAGTAGGTCACAAGGAAGTAATAGCATCTATTAGTGTGAATGCCAATGAAATTTCTTTAGGCTAGAGAAAAGTTTTGGAGTATAATCACTTATAACATGTATTTATAAAGCTAATCTGGCCTAATCCTCAGCCTCAACACAAAATGACACAATCATCCCACACTAATGTCTTTCATAATCTTAGAGAGGGATTCTATAGTATCCTAAAATAACTCATTCCAGTAATTTAAGATGCTCTTGATTCCAAGGTTCTCTTTGCAATCTCTTCCTGATTTGATTGGTACCCCTCCCCTGTTTTTCTGCCTGCGTCAGAAATGCAGATTAACTATAATCCACTCCTAAAAGCCATATCCCCCTCAAATTTTTGAGGGCAAAATTACAACAAAATTCCTGAATTTCACATTGTTGCAGAGAGAACTCTCTACTGCTTTGTAACTACCTCTTATTGGGTATACTATGAAAGATAATAAATATGACCACATGGTTAGTTTTAAAAAATAGTGATGTACATAGCCTGTGTTAGCATGAGTTGCATATGTTTGATTATTAGATGGGTTCCTCTATGAATGAGGTCTATTTTGAACCAGAGCTAAATTAAAGATGCGTGGGCATCCATGTTAGGTTAGTCAGCAAAACAGACAGTAACATGCTCATAGTTATTTTTTATGATCTATCAAATAGAATCACCAATTCATTAAATTTAAACTTCTAGCATATAGCAAATCTGTAATTAAACTAAACTAATTAACATTTTATCCTCATATGAAGAATGCATTTACTCTGTTTATATGGAATTCTATTTATAAGATTTTCTGTAGACCATCTGTGTGGTCTCTTCTAAAGCATCATCTATCTTGTAGCATATTTCCTTAGGAGGAAAAAAAATCTGGTGTTGGTACAGGAAATTTATTCACCACTAAAAAAGCATTTTCCAATTTAGAAACAAAAAATAGGTACAGTGTACTGTCAACTAACTCTTACTGCCTAGAGAAAGATTGATTTTGTTTGCAAACCATATGCTTGATATCTAAATCATGTTCACAATCTTTCATTCATGACTGCAGATTGATACAGTCCTTGAAAATTGTATTTCTCCTTTCCAGACTCATCAAACACTAAATACCTAACTAGGTTGCAAGAAGAATCTTTAATTTCATCATTTTACTCTGGTAATTGCTTTTCCTTCCTTATGGTTAACTAGAATAAATGAACAATAATTTTAAATTTCTCTTGGCACTCATCAGGTTCTGTATAAAACATGAACAAGGTGAGGAATGATGAAAAAACAATAGAAATAAAAGTCTTTTCTGCAATAAAAAAAAGGTGTTGCTTATGTGGGTCAAAATCATTATTCCAAATACACCCATAGGCCTTCAACCATATTAACCCCAAATCAGGGCTCCGAACTCCCGAGGGCCGTGTATGAACTGAAAGGCGGGCACCCCATGGAAAGTGGGAGCCACCTCTTTTCTGCCAGAGAACTGTTTTTTTCAAGAAGAGCCAAAATTTAGATTGCTTCTATAAAATCTCCTTCCTTTAAATGTTGACCACCTAGTTGATTCATTGTCATATCACTGTCCAGACCAAAGCATGTGCCCGAAGGACTCAATCAGCCCTATATCTCTCAATTTACAATCTCATCCTCAAGTCCTGTTGCTAGGTAATATCCTCAACCGCAGAATAACCTTGTGAAATAAACTTTTTAACATTAAGAATGAGTTTCATTTATTTATTTTAAATTAAATTTATTGGGGTGACATTGATTAATAAGATTATATAGGGTTCAAGTGTACATTTCTATGCTATGTGATCTGTATATTGGATTGTGTGCCCACCACCCAAGGTCAGATCATCTTCTAACACCATGTATTTGACCCCCTTTACCCTTTACTACTCTTTCCCCCTCCCCTTCTCTTTGGTAACCATCATACCATTACCTGTGTCTATGAATTTCAGTTTTATATCCCAAATCTTGCACATTTCTTATAGCAGTATTTTTTCCGATATATCTCCTCAGGCAACAGAAACAAAGGAAAAAATAAATAAATGGCCTCACATCAAACTAAAAATCTTTTGCACAGCAAAGGAAATCATCAAGAAAATAAAAAGACAACCTACTGAGTAGGAGAACATATTTGCCAATGATACATCTGATAAGGGGTTATCTACAAAATTCATAAAAAACTTATACAAATCAACACCAAAAAAAAAAATTAAAAAATGGACACTTCTCGAAAGAGGGTATACAGATGGCCAATGGACAGATGAAAAGGTGCTCAGTGTCACTAATCATCAGAGAGATGCAAATTAAAGCCACACTGAGATATCACCTCACGCTGTCAGAATGGCCACTGTCAATAAATCAACAAACAACTGGTTCTGGCGAGGTAGTAGTGCAAAGGGAACGCTCTTGCACTCTTGGTAGGAGTGCAGATTGGTGTAACCTTTGTGGAAAGCAGTATGAAGTCACCTAAAAAGTTAAAAATGAAACTACCTTATGACCCAGCAATTCCACTTCTGGGAGTTTATATGAAGAAATCAGAAATACTAATATGAAAGAATACATGCACCCCTGTGTTCATTACAATGACAAGGTTTGGAAACAGCCCAATTGCCCACCAGTAGATGAGCGGATAAAACAACGATGGTACATTTACACAGTGGAATACCACTTGGCTATAAAAAAGGAAATTTAACATTTAGGACAGCATGGATAGACCAGGACAGTATTATGCTAAGTGAAATAAGGCAGTCAGAGAAAGACAAATACTCACTTATATGAGAAATCTAATGAACAAAATAGACAAAATACAGACTCATGGATACAGGGGATAGACTGACAGTTGTCAGATGGGAAGTTTTGTGGGGGCTAGGTGAAATAGATGAAGAGATCAGAAGAAAGAAAAAACAAAAAACCTCACTGACATTGCAGTGATTACCAGAGGGAAGGAGGTTGGGGGCAGGTAGAAAAGGGGAGATAAACGGTGACAGAGAGTCTGGACCTTGGATGGTGAACACACAATGCAATATACAGAAGATATATATAGAGTTGTACACCTGAAACCTATATAATTTTATTAACCAATGTCACCCCAATAAACTCCATTTAAAAATTTAAAAGGAGTTTTATTTCATTGATATCATTGGGAAAGTATTCAGTGGGGGACTGGGAAAACTTAGCTGCAGTTGCCTTTCTACCACTGTCTACTTTTCAGCTTATGATAACCACGATAGCAAGCACATACATTTATTAAGTATTTGCTGTTTTGAGTTCACAGCATGGTACTAAGCGCTTTACTTGTTTTCTTTCATTTAACCCTCTTAACAACCCCATCAGGGGCTGGGATTATAGTAATTCCCACACTAAGCTTAAAACAAAAAACATTCATGAATATCTAATATATGTATACCAGACACCACACAATACATTATTATTAATTAATGCATGAGTTATTTATTATTTAATATGTATAATTATTAAAACAGATCTAGTCCATGTAATGCTGGATTTTTATATCTAGTGGGAGGACAGACCATAACAAATAAAAACCTATGCAATCCAAATCATGATAAGTGTCACAAAAAATTGTAAATTTTTTACAATTTCTATTGTAAATTACCTAAGGCCATGCAAATAATTCATTGCAGAGCTAGAATTTAGAATAACTAACACTTACTGAGAACTTACTATATGCTAAGCACTGTGCTAAATGCGTTACAAAGCTTAGCTAACTTAAACCTCAAAACAATTCTTCAGGTTAGGTGCTACTTTTTTTTAAAGATTTTATTTATTTGTTTTTAGAGAGAGGGGAAGGGAGGTAGAAAGAGAGGGAGAGAAACATCAGTGTATGTTGCACCCCCCACTGGGGACCTGGTCCGCAACCCAGGCATGTGCCCTGACCAGGAATCGAAGCAGCGACCCTTTGGTTCGAAGGCCGGTACCCAACCCACTGAGCCACACCAGCCAGGGTTAGCTGCTACTGTTATTTCCATTTTTCAAATGAGTTACCTGAAGCACAAAAAGGTTAAATAATTTGCTCCCGTTGCACAACTAGTAAGTGATGAAGTGGGGATTTGAATCCAGTCACCCATGTTCTTTGCCACAACCATTCTTTTGTTAAACAAGTTATTTAATCTCTCTGAAGGCTCAACTGTAAATTCCTCATATGTTTTACTTAAGTGTAAATTATATATTGGTGTATGGTTGGGGATGCCAAATAGGAGAAATGGAAGATTGAACTCAATGATTTATAAGTTGCCTCTGTGATCTGTGGTTTAAAATTTGAATATTTGGTAAAATATATGGATCAAGGTGTGTCTCTTCTGCATTGAATAATGTTCTTGTTGATATTGATGTTCAAAACATTCTGTGAATAAATTTACTAAGTAGGATTTTGTTGTAAAACTATTCCATGGCCAGATATGCCTCACAGTAAATCTTAATAAAGTTTAGTCTCATATACTTGCTTTTTTAAATTTTGCTTATTATTATTCAAT
Organism: Mormoops blainvillei; assembly: GCA_004026545.1. Taxonomy (NCBI): domain Eukaryota; kingdom Metazoa; phylum Chordata; class Mammalia; order Chiroptera; family Mormoopidae; genus Mormoops; species Mormoops blainvillei. The sequence goes on from PVJD01003157.1 coordinate 62,246, forward strand.
TACAGTTGTCCCTTTTTGTCCCCTATTACTCTCCCCTGCCCTGCCCAACCCCCACAATCAATCCTCCCCTCACCGTTGTCCTTGTCCATGGGTCCTTCATACATGTCAAATCCAACTAACTACTCTTTCAGATTACTAGCCAGAAGCTCTCTTCGTCAGCAACTGTTGCTTATGTTCTATGGTCTGGATACCTAGGTAACCCTTGCTTTTCATTTTTCTCAGTCTTTGCAATACAAACGTGTGGTATCATTGAGTTCAAGTTCCCCAACTCTTTAGAAAGTGGTTGTTTATATTTGGATTAAAATTATCATAAGATCATTTGTCATTAATTACAAAGGACGGGCATTCACTTATGCCCCACCCTCCTGATTGTTTTGTAATAGAAATAGCCAGAAGAATGTGTTTATGATATTATTGTGAGAATTTAGATATTGTATGAGAAAGAATTTTTATAAATGTTTATTTTTTTATGCATAGTACTAAAATATAGCTTTGACATGAAATGATCAAGTTCTACATAAAATCAATTACATAAAGTGGGTATATGTGATTATTTCATTTGACTACTGGGATGTTGCTATAAACCATAATCAATACATCAATACATTCCAAAATGCATTTTCTTTGACATCGCAGAATAGAATATCAAATATAGTATTCATCAATATCACCGTATCTTTTCCAGTAGAAAAAACATAAGAATAAAAGTGTGTGTGTGTTTGTGTGTGTGTGTGTATACACATATATATAATAATAAACAAATTTTTAAAAAGCAAACGTGTAAGACTAAACTTTATTAAGATTTAATGTGAGGCATATCTGACCATGGAATAGTTTTACAACTTTTTCTAAGCACATATATTCTAAGTATATACATATATATATGTATATTATATATGCTTAGAATAAACTGCCATGTAAAGAACAGCTATAAATCTCTAGGGGAATCCACTGCGATCTAATTTCATAATGGAACAAAAGTTTTTCTTTTAATTTGGCATGTAACCTGCTCCTGAAGTGTGACGTTGTAGCAACATTTCTAAGTGGCTTAATTTGTCATAGACCAGTGAGAAAATCCAACATTTTGTGGTGATAGCTCTATATTCATCCCAGAGAATTTATACATAAGAAAACAGTCATATAGGATCCAAACGCAGAAGCACAGGTGAAAAGGAAAACATCTGGTTTTTCCAGGGCCTCAGAGGAAGTGACCTGATATGATGGAAGTCATTATAATCACAAGGTCCTGATGTGCTTCAGAAAAAAAAATGACATACTAACCTATGAACTACTATAGCTAATTAAAATAGTCTCCAGGGAAAACCATTAAACTTAAGGTAGATAAACATCCATTATTAACATTTGATGTTCTGTATCTTCTCAGGGTACTCTGGTAACATCTTTTATCCTTTAATCAAATAAATTCTCCTTATAAAACTATGAATGTTTTAAAATGTTGCAAATACTTGTCTCTGGGCATCAAAATTAAATTTTCATGTAATAAAATTATTCACCTGTTAGCTATCTGCAGGTTTTAAATAGCATGATTAATGTACATTTCAACATGTTACAACTAGTAAATACCTAAAAATTCATTTAGCATATCTTGAAGAAGTGTAGCCCAAAGACCTACTAATTCATTTCATAGCACTCTTCATATTATAGTGATTACCTGTTTAATTGCAAATTCATTGTTCTGACCATCCAATTCCTGCCTGGGCTTGGGTCAGTCCCGAGATTTCCTCCACCAAAGGGAATGTGGAGCATTTAGAGGCTTCAGAGGAGAGTGGCAATGATAACTCACATTGAGGGTAGCAGATAAAATATTAAAGGTTCATGGAGACTTCAGCTGAAAAACTAAGGTGAATATTGACTTTTTCCTATGTAATAATTTATAAGATGTATTTTGGTATCGTGGACATTTCTTTACTTGCTCTTTGATTGTGCTAAGTGGAGGCCAAGGACCAATCACCCACTAAAGATAGAACAACAAATGTTAAACTTAAACAGCATTAGATAATTCTCACGTTGCATGTAAGAAGCAAATTTCTGAGTCATTAACAGTGAAATAAATCTGAAATCCTTATGTAGAGGATTTTGTAAAACAAGGTAACTCCTTTTCAGTCTTAGAAATCTTATGGGCTCTTCACAGTGTGGGCAACTACAGTTTTTGTGTTTTGGGGGTTTTTTTTTTTGGACCCTCATTCCCTGCCTCTTTCCAGCACATATTTAGAATGTAGCTGTGACAGTTAACTTCACGTGACAACTTGACTGGGCTAAGCAATGTCTAGATAGCTGACAAAATTTATTTCTGATTGTGTTCTGTGAGGATGTTTCTGGAAGAGATTAGTATTTGAATCAGGAGACTGAAGATCACCCACACTATGGGTGGGCCTCATCCAATCCATTGAGGCTTTGAGTAGAACAGAAAGGTAGAAAAAGAGTAAATTTGCTCTCTTTGCTCAAAGCTGGGACATCTATCTTCTGTTGCCTTCAGAAATATGAATCCCTGGTTCTTGGGTCCTTGGACTCAGATTTATATCATTGGCTCTCCCGGTTCTCAGACCTTCAAATTTGGGCTAGAACCAACTTTCCTGGCCCTCCAGCTAGCAGGTGGCAGATTGTGGGGCTTTTCAGCTTCCGTAATGGTGTACACGAGGAAGATGATCCTTTCTAATGCACCTCTTTATCTGCTCCTATACCTATATATCCAATTAGTTCTGTTTCTCTGGAGAATTCTGAGTAATACAGAGCTATGTAAATTTTCCAGCTATGCATACTTTTTATGCCTCTGAGTGTTTGCACAAACCTTTGCTTAGTAGCTCACATTTTCTATGAATACTTCTGCTAATCTATCAAGACATAGGTCAAATATGACCAGCTTTTTGAGATGCTCTCTGACTTCAGACATTCTTTTCCTTCTTTGCATATTGTTCTTACCTAAATTATAACTCTATGAGAATGTATGTAACATATATTATGATGTCATAGTTAGATACTATATTTTAAGCTATTAAAAATATAATAAATATTATAATAAACATAAAGCATGTTTTTGTCTGTTGTGGGTCCAACAGCTGATTAGATGCACCTTTCATTTGGACAAGAAGTCACTCAGGATAATCATGCGATTCTAATTCTTAGGACTCTATTTGCAAGCAACAACCTGATAAATTAACAGACTCAATTAACATTGGTAATTCAAGCAAACAGGAAGAATTTAATATAAGGACATATAAAATAGCTTACAGGTCCACAGGAAAAACTGAAGATATTTTCTTCTAAAAGAATAGAAACCTAAATGGCTCCAGGATTCTAGCTGAAACTGTCCAGTCTTTTCTGGACCCCATTATAAATGGAATTTAGCCCCAGTTTCAAAATTCAAAATTCCCAGGGGGGAAAAAAAAAGATCAGATTAGCCTAGTTTCAGTAACACACCTCTTGGCTAGTAGAGGGCAGGGGCCCTTGATTGACGTTAAGAATGCATGCAATGTGAAAGACGTGGTTGCCCAAAGCAAATGAGGCTGTAATTACCAGAAGAGGGACTCGATGCTGGGCAGACAGAGTAACAGATGTCCGAGGCAGATGCCTATTGGTGGAGCACATACATTTTTTCTAACTTTATGTAATAAACTGTAATACTCATCTCTGTAAAATGTTACCATATAATAATGAGTAAACACCTTAACTTTCTCCCATTCTTTCATTTCAGTTGACTAAAATAACCTTAAACCTAAGTTATAATAGGACATTCTGAAAATGCAAACCTGAGTCTAGAAAAGAAACTTTCCAGAATATGAAAGATAATAAGAGCGTAATTTTATGAATTGAGTAGATGAGAAGTTTTAAAAACCTCTTAAGACACTATTTCAGATGCTTCACTTGATTTGTACTACATAAGAAAAAAGAGATATATATTTACCAAAAAGTTAATAGTAAGAAAACCTCAATAGCAGAACAAGTTTTAGAGTCCATATTTCTTCATGAGCTCTCAATTTATACACATTTTATGCTGTCAAAAACAATAGAGTCAGCTATGTTTAAGTTTATGGCTCTGGGGAAGCCTGATAAGCTTGAACGTTTAACAAAACTTGTGACAGAATCAGGATGAAGCCCACCCATTTGTCTTGCTGGCCCATGGTGAGTAATTTAAATGTTTGTTCATATAAACTAAGCTGGAGCAGGAACGAATCATTTTGATTGGTTTATTTGCTTACACAAAGAAAACTAAACCACCAGGAGGATGACAACTAAAAGTGAACAGCTCAAAATGTCAATAATCCCTCTTCCATTTTTTAAATATTTTGATTCAAGAATAAAGGTAGTTTCGCTAACAGTCCTGTGGTTCCTTATTTTCCTATCTATCACCCAACATTCACTGAATAAAAGTGACTGAAGAACTGTGGCGTCCTAGGTGCTAGGTTAACAAGTAGTTAGATAACAGGGACAGAAACGCAGTAATGGAAATTTCAAACATGCTTATGGTAACCTAGAGATCTAGCTTTTTAGAACCAGTCTGCTCTCCCTGAGCTAATTCAATCCTTTATTCAAGTCTGAGTGGGTCTCTTGAATAAGCCCATGTGTTACCCTTTTCTTTTGTCTTTCTTTCTTTCTTACTATTTTTGTGAGCATATCAAGGTATAATTTATATGCAATAAAAAATATCAGTAGTAAGTGATCCATTTGAATTGAATAAGTTTTGACAAGTGTATATATTTATATGACAACTACCGTGATCAGGATCCAGAGCGTTACCATCACTCCAAAAAGCTTTCCTAAGCCCCTTAGCAAACCCTGGCAAGCACTGAACTGCTTTCTGGGGGCTATGCGTTTCTTTTAATATAACATTAGACTTTTGAGAGTCATCCATATTATCAGAAATTTCAGTAATTTATTCCTTCTTACGTGGATGGCATTCATATTATAAATATACCACAAATTGTTTGTGCATGTACCACTTGAAGGACATTTGGGTTGTTTCCAGTTCAGGGCTATTATAAATAAAGCTGCTATTAACATTCAAGCCCTAGCATTTATGTGCGACCAAATGTCATTTCTTTGGGGCTAACAACTAGGGGCAAGGCTGCTATGTCACGTGGTAAGAGTATATTTCACTTGATGAGAAACTGCCCAAGTGCTTTTCCAAAGTGCTACAGTGTTTTGTCTTCCCACCAGCAATGCGTGAGAATTCCAAATGTTCCCTGTTCCTCCACTTTCAGGTTTAGCTCTGTGTTCTACTTCAGGTTTAATTGTGAATGTGGTTTGAGGTAACGATTAAGATTCTCTTGGTCTCGCTCCTTCTCTGGTACATGGCTATCTAGTAGTTCCAACATCATTTGTTCATAGATCATAATTTCCCCATTAAATTGTCTTGGCACCCGCCTTAAAAAATCAGTTTACAGACTTCTGTTCCACTGATCAAGATCTCCATCTTTATATCAATCCACCTGTCTAGAATGCTCTGGCTTGACATTAGATCTTGAAACCAGGCTGTGTAGTCTTGCACTTTGTTCTATTTTTCAGAATTATTTTGGCAAATCTAGGCCCTTTCCACATATATGAAAATTTTAAAATCAGCTTTCAACATCTACAAGAAGTCTGCTGGGATTTGATTGAAATCAAGCTAAATTTGTTGATAAAGTTGAGAAAACCTGATATTTTAATAATATTTCATCTTTCATTTATTTGGGCCTTCTTTCATTTCTTTTAGAAATAGTTTATAGATTTTAGCATACATGCCTTGTATATATTTTGTTAAATTTATTCCCAAATATTTTATATTTTGAATAATATTGTTCATTTAATTTTTATTTTCAATTCTTTGCCGCTAATATATAGACATAAAATTGGTTTTTGTGCATTAACCTTGTTTCATGACACCTTGTTAAATTCAGACTTTCATAGATTCTTTGGAATTTCTATATATATGATCATTCTGTCTATAAATAAAGACCATTTTATTTTTTTCTTTCCAATCTGTAAGCATTTTATCTCTTTTCATTTCCTTATAACACTGGCTAGGAATTCTAGTAAACTGAATAAAAATGCTGAGAGCTTTGTTCCCTATTTTAGAGGGAAAGAATTCAGTATTTCACCATTAAACATAAAGATAGTTATAGATTTTTTTCCATGGCTCTTTTCACCAGGTTGAGAGTGTTCCTTCTTCTTCCTAATAGGTTTGAAAGTCTTTATCGTTAATAAATTTTGAAACTTATTGTATGGTTTTCCTGCATCTGTGGAAATAATCATGTGGGTTTCTTTTTTCATCTGTTAATATGGTGAATTACACTGACTCATTTTTGAACTTCAAGCCAACTTTGTGTTCCAAAGATAAACCTCACTTGATCATTATTCATCTTTTTTATATATTTCTGGATTTTGTTTGCTAATATTTTATAAAAGCTTTTTAATCTATGTTTATGCAAAATTCAGATCTCTGGTATTCTTTTCTTGCAATATCTTTGTCTGGTTTGTTGTAAGAGTAATGTTAGCCACATAAATTAGTTGTTTTTCCTTTTTCTGTTTTTTGGAGGAGCTTTTGCACAATTTTCTTCTTTAAATGTTAGAATCTGCCAATGAAACCTCTTGGGTCTAGAGTCTAAGATTGTTCAGGTAATTAACTTTTCTCCTTGAGTGAGTTTTGGTGGCTTGCATTTTTCAAGCATTTGCTCATTTAACATAAGTTGTTCAATTTATTGATATAAAGTTGTTCATGATATATTTTTATTATGCTTATGTCTGAAGAATTCATAATGAACAATTTTTTCATGCCTAATACTGACAGTTTTTATTTTTTCTTCTTTCCTGGTCAATCCACTAGAGGTTTATCTATTCTCTTGATCTTTTCAAAGAAACAGATTTTGTTTTCATTGTTATTCTCTGCTTTTTTCCTGTTTTCTATTTCATTGATTTTATCTTCTATATTTATTATTTCTTTCTACTTTAACTTACTACTGCTTAGGAGTCTCTTAAAATGATTGTCGAGGTTATTGATTTAAGACCTTTCTTCTTAATATGAGCATTTAATGCTTTAAGTTCTCTATAAACACTGATTTAACTATACCCCACAAATTTTGATATGCTGTGATTTATTGTCAAGTTGAAAATATATTCTAATTTTCCTAGTGATTTTGACTAGAGTGGTAGCTATGGAAATGTAAGAAGTGATGAGATTTAATACATATTTTAAAGATTAGATAGGTGATAGATGATAGATAGATAGATGATAGATAGATAGATAGATAGATGATAGATAGATAGATAGATAGATAGATAGATAGATAGATAGATAGATAGATGATAGATAGATAGATAGGCATGAATTGACAAGAAATGAGAAAATGAGAGACAAGCTTGACCGTTACAGTTTTGTTAGGGCTAGCAAGATGAGATTGAATTTCATGTGATTTTGGCAGCACATATTGAGATTACTTTTAGTTCGAAGGTTGCACATTTTGGAGAATATGCATGGTCTAAGACCCTAAGAAAACATGTAAAAATTGCACATTGGTACACTGAATAATGCATGTAAACTACCACGGCTAAGAATGAAAATATTTTGATAGCTTGATGGCTCTGACAAATGGTGATATATAGACTTACCCCTTGTGATATATGCTGTTACTGAACTGCTTGAACTAGCTCAAATCCCTTCTCAGCAATATTTCATCTGGTTGGATTTGAGTGCTGAACAAGGATTTTACTGAATATATAACTTGTCCCCAACTTAACCTTTGCAACATATTCCGCATCATGTCCTCAATGCAAAAGTCCCACTGTGTCCTTTACCATTCCCTGGTAAGCCAGGTGCTTTCCACATCTTGGTATTTCCCCTGCCTCCAAAGCTCTTCCCCTTCCACTCCACAGGCAAAATATTTTTTATTCTTCAAGAATGTGCTCCAAAGCTACTTGATTTGAGAAGCATTTCTAAATCCACCTCCTTCTGCTCACCTTCTAATCCTAGGTAGATTTTTTCCACCCTATCCCACACCTCCCCAAACAGACAGTGACATTGGCCTGGTGGTGTGTCACTGCTCCAGCACCCCCATCCCCCTAATATTGAGACCTGGCATTGACAATGCTATTTACCATATGGTATAAAGTTCAGTACTAATAATAATAGTCAGTACTGAGTCTTTTACCATGTACCAGACACTACAGGGTGCATTTCCTAATTAATCTTCACAGCAAGCCCATAGGTAGATCATAATTTTCCTCACATGAAAATACAAGAAGAGATTGAACAATTTCATGAAGGTTACAGCTGGTATACAGAGGCAGGGTCAAGATTAAGTTTCAGGCTACCTGACTTCCTGTTGGAAGTCAGTAAGCAGAGTGCCTCTCTAAACAACTGCTAAATTGAACTGGGTAGTGCTCAGAGTGTGTCCTGATGGTCAAAGGAGAAGAATACCCTTTCCCAACAAAGGAGGGAGTTTTCTAACCCATGACCTCATAAATATACCCAAGTATAGCAAAAATAGCTTTTTTTCCCTGGAGATTTATATAAAACATATCAAAACTGACAACGGATCTGTCCATTTAAAATTTTATACAATGGTGGCAGCATTGATCATAGCTCTTTCTAGAGAAATGGTCACCAATTTAGATTATGAGAGATGTATATAATTACTTGAAATAAGTCTTGAGAAATTTATATGTAACTGTAAGGTTACCAGGTTGTTCTGACAAGTAACGTGAGTGAGATAACTTCAGCAAAGGAAGTAAAGGCACATTTAAGCATGCAAATACCTTGGGTTGGTCCTCCTCCCTGCTTGCTGGAAGTGGGTCAGCTCCCATTTGAGAGAGAGCACAGGTAGCTCCCAAGGAAGAAGGCACTGCACAGAGTCTGTTATTTGGCTAAAGAGAGAGCTGCAGTCATACCTCACCTGAAAATCAGACATCCTAAGCTGAGCCTGAATTTATTCAAGAAGAATAATTACAGTAGATAAGGATGCTCTACAAACACCAGCTCAAGCTTTAGCTTCATTTCCAAGGCCAAGGCAAACAACGGCCTGGAGGAACAATAAGCACCAGAGAAATTTCTTGAAGTCAATGATGGTATCAGGTCTTTGTTTTATTGAAGCCACAGAAAATAATATTTGTCAAAAAAATAAACTGGAAGAAAGATCCAAGTCGAAAGTTTAGTCTATAGTATAAAACTCTATAGCTTCAGTAGAAGGAAAAGTGATTAGTTGAAGAAAGTCCCCACAAATAGAATGTGTCCCACTTCAACCTAAACTATTTCCTTAGGGCAGTCTTCTCCCATCCACTGACTGGGTTAAATGTTCTATCTGTACTTTCTCTTGGCAGCATTTATCATAATTGTATTTATATTAATGTGTTATTTGAATGATTGTTAATGACTACCCCCGACCCCTACTAGACATAGGTTTTTTAAGAGCAGACATCATGTCTCTCTTACCATCGTATCTCCATTTCTCACATTTGCATGAGGTGCTTAAAAATTATTTGAGGAGTAAATAAATGACTATTCCCATGTAAACTCTAGATGATAGGAAAGGGGGAAGTATGATTAACTTTTAACATTAATATAGAAAAAGATACTAAAATTAAGAAAGAAAATAAAATTTTTAAATCTGGAACCTGGGTTCACCTAGAATCCTTAACAAGAACCTACTTCCGCTTTCTAATAACACTTTTAACTTGGACCTGTGGCAGAGGCAGAAAAAAAGTTCTAGTAAGAGATTTCTGAACTTGCTCATAAATGTTATTACATTGAAGCCCTAAAGACATAATTTGGATTATTTAAACACAGAGCTCTCTTAACAGTTTTTTTTAAATTTGCAAATCCACAATTGTATCTTTATTTAAAATAATAAACAAGAAAATTCAAGATATACATAGACAGGTGTGCAAATGAGTTACACTGTACAGGTTGTTTGACAGGTTAAACATGCTAAACATGCATGTTTGCAGCTAAGAACACTCTGGGCATGCTGTGAATTCATGATGTCACATTCTTTGCAATTATTGATTTATGTAAGTATTGCAATTTCCCTATCAGCATAACAGATATTGGCTTGAAAGGATCGTAAATGGAAAGGCTCACTACAGTTTAAAGTTGGCAGCTCACGAGGAGATGAATTCAAGCCAACAGAAAGAGTAGGCAAGAGGCTCCCACTGTTTCCTAAGGAGAATGTCCCTGGGCGAGAGATACATCTGCTGTTAAAACAACAAAATGCATTTCATTGTGGAATCCTCCACACACACATAATCCAGACCTCTTTGATTTTAGCTTTATTTGGAAAAATGAAGACATACGCATTTTCTGTTCTTAGGGAAAAAGTGCCAAACTCTTTGAACAAATATTAACTTCTGTGGTAGGCAAAGTAATGCCCCACCCCCAAAGATGTCTACATTCCAATCTCTCAAGTATGTGATTACGTTACTTTACACTGCAAAAGGAACTCTTCCTAAGTGATTAAGTTGAGGATCTTGAAGTGGGAAGATTACCCTGAATTATCTGGGTGATTACAATGTAATCAAAAAGGCCTTGTAGGAGGGTGGCAGGAGGGTTAGAGTCAGAGAAGCAGATGTGGCAGTGGAAGCAGAGGGCAGAGAATGTCGTTGCTGGAAGGGGGTCCCAAGCCAAGGGATGCACCCAGCACCTGGAAGCTGGAAAAGCAAAGAAAGGGTTTTCCCCTAGAAAATCTGAAAGAACACGGACCCAGCAACACCTTCATTTTAGACTTGTAGGACCTATTTTCACATTCCGACCTACAGAATAGTAAGATAATGTGTGCTGTTTTAAACCATTGAGCATGTGGTAATTTGTTACAGCAACTATAGAAACCTAATACAATTTATACTTATGTTATTGACCTCTGTTATCTCTTGCAATAATTCCTTTTTGTAGGCTCATTTTCTTTACCATGAATTTTGTTCTTCACCTTACTTTAGGTGATTCAGTTCATCTGAGTGATCAATTGATCTGGGAAGGCAAGACGTAGTGGTCAATAGGCAAACCACAAGTAGCATATTTATTGAGCATTTGCTGTATGTATATATTATACCACATTGTTAATGCTATGCTGTACTATATATACTATATTATTCCAGATAGGCACTATCAGGACAGGAAAAAATATGTCATATTCTCTAATTCACCAAAGCTTAAAATCTTTTTGGGGGCGTTGCTAATCTCACACGTGAATCAATTGTGTTAAGGAACAACTCTAGGGCCTCATTCTCCTGTGAAATATGGTTAATGCAGTACTAAATAAAAGGGGTTGTAGGATATTTACCCTAAAAAGGTGACTCTCCTGGTTCATGAAACCTTTTCTATCTCATAATTTTCCTGAATAGGCTTGCATTTATCTTTTCGTATTTTCTTTCAACATTAAAAAAAAACAAAACAACTTCTAATAGAAATTCTTTATCTTAGGGATTATGTAAACATCTTTATTTGGTCAATCACAAGGTGAGATAATTTCTTAAAGATAATGCTTATTTTACAGGGATTCTTTAAGCATTTTCACATAATTCTTTTTTAATAACAAGCACTAAATGAAGGAATTATGTCAGAAGATAATTATTTTGGCTATAAATACCCAAACCAAAAATGAAGTAAGATATTTGGAGTGTCTATTAGTGAGGATTCTTCAGATAAAACCAATAGGATGTGCACATATATAGGAAGAAATTTATTATAAATAATTGGTTAATGCAATTACAGAGCATGGCAAGTTCAAAATCTGCAATGTGGCCTGGCGGGTTGGAGACCCAGAAAAATTAATGGTGCACAACCACTCTGAAGACCAGTAGGCTGGTGACTCTGACTTTTCTGCCTTCTTTTTATTACAACATCTTTGATTACAGTAGATTCACCAGATAATTCAAGATAATCTTCCCATTTTAAGTTCATTAACTTAATCACAATGACAAGTCTCTTTCGCCCTGTCAGGGAATCCATTCACCAGCCAGTGCTTCAGATAGTCTGAAGGCGGTCTGCTGGAGGACTCCCTCTTGTTCAGGGACACTGGTGTTTTTGTTCTGCTCAGGCCTTCAGCTGATTGGATGAAGTCTACTTGCACTATGGAGCGCCATCTGCTTTACCCAGAGTTCACCAATTTCAATGTGAATCTCGCTAACATTTAAATACCTTCCAAATCGACACATAAAATTAACCATCACAGGCCCACCCTGGATCAATTTGGCAGCTACACAGATCGTCTTAACTCGTACTTAATCCGATAAAGAGAATAACAAGGTCATACTTCTGCCTCATATGTTACAACTATTCTGTGTACAACTGAAAACACCCTAACCTTTTCACCAAAAGAAGATGCATTGTCTTTAATTGATGTTTATGGTTCTCCTTGGTATCTTGCAGCTTAAATACTGGGATGTAAAGTAAACAATAAGTATTATGATACAAATAAATACATCTTATGTTACATGATAAAGGAATAAGAGAAGAAGAAAACAAAGATATTAGACACACACAAATATATATATATTCATAACAAAATAAAGAGGAAGGCCCTGGCTGGTGTAGCTCAGTGATCGGGTGCAGGTCTGTGAACCAAAGGGTCATCACTTCGATTCCTGGTCAGGGCACATGCCTGGGTTGTGGACCAGGTCCCTAGAAGGAGGTGTTCAAGAGGCAACCACACATTGATGTTTCTCTCCCCCTCTTTCTCCCTCCCTTCCCCTCTCTCTAAAAATAAATAAAATCTCTAAGAAAAGGAGGAAGTACTTACAGCAATTACAGTACTCATTTCCATAGCAAGTCATATGATTGTAGTTGTATTCATAACTATCTTCTTCTATTACCAATTTTATGTTACCTTTGCCTTCAGCAAGAACTTCAATGGGTTGTGGTTCTTTACTTGCTGGGATGAGCCAAACCTTTATTACTAAAAGGTCTTATTAGCACTCCTGCCTGAATTGGGTTATTATAGTATTCCACTGACTTTACATCACAGGGCATGGTAATACTTGGCACCCTACATGATCTTCTATATTCCAGGCACATTCTCCTTCACCACCAGTATAAAGTCCTAGTCCCATTTCCTGTTGGTTGTCAGGATCAATCATCTCATCCACCATAAATCCCTTCTTTGCCTGTTAATTCAGAGGCATGAGAAGTCCAGAATAGTCAGATGGTAGGCTTAACTTCCATTTCAATGGAATCATTGTTGCATCTTCTAGTAGAACCATTCCTCCCTTGGAACTAAGACCGAGACCAACAGAGTAGAATGTTACAGGCAAAGAAAGTAAATTCTTCTAGTGGGTCATTGGGATAACAGTAAATGATGGCACCCTCATTCCCACTCCTTTGATTTTTGAACCCATGAATCCTGGTTGTGGGAGAAATACAACTATAGATGTGACACTGATTCAGAGCACATACTGGCTTCTGGAGTACCTTGCCCCTGGCCTGCAAGGGATTGCCACCTAGTTGGCACTATAACTAAATCTTCAAAAGTCTATTTCACTACTTATTCTATCAAACCAGCTGCTTCGAAATGGTAGGGAAACATGGTAAAAAGCAGTGAGTTCCATAAGCATGAGCTCTTGCTTCTTTTGCTGTGAAATCATTTTCCTTCCAAGTTTCTAGCTATTCACCTAAACCATTGGCCACAGGCTATGAATTAGTATAAAATTGCACATCTGACCACAGCGAACAGCTAGGAGCACTGTTCAGAGTTCTGTCCCCATGGAAGATTTCCCTCCACCACTGTCCTTCAAGGATACCCCAGACAGTGGCTATATTGCTACAGCTGTCCACTTTCAGGTACTGTCTGCTTACCATGCAGAATCATCTATAAACTGAGCCCAAGCATTCTCTCTGTCTATCAACTGATTGTAGGGAATGACCCATAAGGCCACAAGTACAAACTGGGAGAAAGATGGTAGAATGGCAGGAGTGGGGACCACAAACATTTGGGCTACATGTAACTTACTTATACCTTCAGGACTTGCCCGGGCCTGGTGTTGTATCTAACGCTTCCGTTTGATGATGGAGTGCTGTGTGTATGCCCAGCCATACGGCTTGGTGCATCATGTAACACCTCATTCTTGATGGGAAGCTCAAATTGCATGGGAATTTAGTGACCCATGGTTAAGTGTTCTGTTTCTCAAAGGAAGAGTAATTATCTACTGAAGATTGCAGGGCTTGCTTCTAAGTGCCTACGCTGCGGTTCACCTATAAGGGCCCATCAAATCCTCCAAACAGTATTCCTATCTGCCACTGCCGCCTCAAGCAACACTGGGTCTGTGGGGTCATAAGGCACAAAGGACGGAGAAGCCTAGGCCTGTTGCAGAGCTTTCTCCCGTTCTGGGCTTCATTCAAAAGTAGCATCTTTTCATATCAGTAACAGGTCAATGAAACACATCCAACTGAGGACTCTCTTGCCTTCAAAATCCAAAAAGGCCCACTAGGCATTGTGCCTCTTCTTTGGTTGTAAGAAGGGCACAAGCAACACTTTTATTCACTTTGGAAAGAATATCCCCATGTTCCCCTCACCACCGGACCCCTAGAAATTTTACTCCAAAAATTCAGGTAGAAGTCCCTTGAATTTTTTTTCCAGCTGTATTGGGTATAGTTGACAAATAAAATTGTAAGATATTTAAAGAGTACATTGTTGTAATATCACTTATATGGAGAATCTATAAGGCCCCTGAATTCTTTTCAGATTTTTCACCCTTTACCAATGTTTTACCAATAAGTTGAGAATAGTTGCTACTTTTTTCTCACTATATCTAATGACCATAATGGCACCAATGTAATAGGCCACTGTGATATCTTGTGGAAGGGAAAGGTGATCAAAATGCCTGTGGGCTAAAGTATGACACAGGGCTGAAGAGGTTTATGCCTTTGAGGTAGGGCAGTGAAGTTGTATTACTGGCTTTCCCAGCTAAAAGCAAACTGCTTCTGGTGATCCTTACTAATAGGTATTGAGGAAAAACAAAAAACAAAAAAACACTTGCCGGATCAACAGCTTCAGACCAGGTACCATGGGATATGTTAATTTTCTCAAGCAAAGAAATCACATTTTGGACAACAGCTGCAATGACTCCCATTGCATTTAGGGTTTCCAATTCAGCGGCCACGGTTCCCACTATGAGGTCTAGCCTACAGAGAAGAATGACCATAGAATTCCTTGAGGATATTGGTACTCCCCTCACAAATTTATTTCTCACAGTGTGATAAAGGCTGTGTCTTCTGGATCCTCCCACAGTGAGTAAATGGGTCTTAATGAACAAATCCATTTCACTCCCCCCAAGTCTTTGAATCTTTTTCTCTACAGTAAACCACGGCAGGTAGCCATTTTCGACTCACTCACTATGGGCCCCCTTTTGATCCATGTTTCAGTCAACCAACCAGACAAACTGTTGAGAGTCTTGTCTAACTCGAGCGCTGCAGCAGCAAATTTAGAAACTCTGCTTGGACCCATAGCAGCACACTCAAGGGAGAGCAGCAGGTGCTATGTTTAGGAATAACTAGTGTTTCAGTGTGTTCATGGCAACATTTGCTCTGAGTAAGAAGGAGAAAGGAAATGGGGGTTATAAGGCAAACTGGATTCAGAGGCAAAGACTAAGAATTCTCAGTACAAGATGCGTAGAGCAAATAGGATAGCTGTGCTACAAATATCATTCGCCATGTCTCAAAAAGCCCTTAAGGTGACTTTGACCAAGTATTCAGCCTTTACTCAGGGTTTGTAAAATTGAATTAATACATCCATTTTATTTAAACAGTTTTTCATTGTCTTCTCTCACACCTGCTTGGCTCTTTCCCTCCCAATTTTGATATTCTCTCTCCTTATTTCTTTTTTTCTTACCTTATTTTTTTTAAGTAGCTACTGCTTAAAGAATTAAACACGTCTGTCTTTCTGATGCCTTGCAGTTTTAGATAATTCTTGTGAAATGCATTCTCATGCGGTGCTTTGGGTGGGGGTGGGGGTTAAAAATCATTTGACTCAATGATCTTTTCCATTGTGTGCTCTTCAATCCTCAGGCTATAAATCCATTTTGTAATTACTCCAATATTCTCATCTTAGAAACTTTGCCTGACACTCCATTCCATATGTTTATGATTCTCTGAATGAAAAAGTATTCCCTGACAACCATTCAGATTTTTCCCTTTAATTTCCATTTATGCCTATTGTCTTATAATGTTCAACTGAAAATATATGTTGCAATATTGTGTGACATTATCAGTATTACTTAAGATTTTATATACCCATATATCAGCAAAACATCAGATAAATCTCACAATTCTCCTTTCCCTACATCTTCCTTCCTGGAAGAGCCCAGGTAATAGATTCAATTTCTCCTTCATGACAAGTTGACTTTAAGCATTTCTTACAAACTGAAGACAAGAATCAATTTGCATTTTGGTTTGAATTATTTTTAAAATGTGCACTGGAAATGGAATTTGGCTTAACGTTTGTGCAATTAAAGCGATGGCACTAACTGCAATGCTTTTCAGACAAAACATATCAGGGTTGATTTTAAAAATAGTGCAAAACCAAGATACAAGACTAATTTGAAGTTCTTGCTAATAAATAATGTCGTTAGGAAAAAAGGAAGTATTCTGATGATTTGTAATCCTGCAATAATGGCTTCTAAATAGTTAAGATTCGTTTGAGAGATGAGCACCTTTCCACCCCCTATGCCACATGCCAGCAGGGGACAAAAATCAATCTCGCGAGGGCTCTGATTACTTCTGCTCCGAGTTTCTTGTCAGCAGATTCAAAATGTGCAGGGCAATGAATCTTCCACAAGGTAGAGGAGCTGCCCATCAGCTGGAAATCTTTCTTCCCAACTTCTGGTAGAATATCTGCTTGTGATAAATTAGTAGGAGAGGGAGAAATAGAAGACTATTTGGTGCAACAATTTTAATCCTGTGTTATCAGTACAGAGAAAATGACACCAGTTCCTGTAGCTTTGAAATGAAAAATGTACCCTTGGAGGGGAGAAGCTTGAAAGTTAAGGATCAAATAAAATAATGATCTTTGTCATTTTAAAATCATGCTGCTTAGCAAATGTTTGAGGGAGAACCACATTAAGGATTGATAACTGAATTAATAAGTACTAACATCTGAAGCAAAATGTCTAGACTTGGGCCCACCTTAAAAGCTATAAGAAAAAAAAATCAAAGTTCAATTATAATAAAAGACACAGGGATACAAGCAATGAGAGCTACAAGGACAATATGATTGACAGAATAATGGTTCCCCCAAATATCCACATGCTGATTCCCCCAAAATGGTAATTTATTATCTTACGTGGCAAACAGGACTTTGCAGATATGATTAACTTACACTCCTTGACCTGCGGAGATTATCCTGGATATCCAGGTTGGCCCAATATAATCATGAGTCCTTCGAGTAGAAGGGTGGAAGGGGATACAGAAGAGGTCAGAGTGATGCAATGAACGAATTTGGCTCACCTTTGCAAACTCTAGAGAAAGGGGCTATAAGCCAAAGAATGCACGTGGCTTCTAGAAGCTAAAAAAGGAAAAAATAGAATCTATCAGGAGCTTAAAGAAATGAACATAGCCCTGCTGACACCTTGACATTAGCCTAGTGAGATCCACAAAACTGTAAGATAATAAATGTGTGTTCTTTTAAGCCCTTAAATTTATGGTAATTCATTAGAGTAGCTATAGAAAACTAATAAGAACAAGATATAAAAAGATAAGACCAGAAATAAGCTTCAAAAGCATATATTACAAATTTCCAAGGAATTCTTACTGCTCACAGAAAGAGAATCTGGTACAATCTTCTTGTTTGTTTCTGGGTATCTTTCAATAATTCTCAAATACATGTGAGTCATGATGCCCTTTGATGCAGAAATTGCACTTCTGGGAATTGAATTAAATAATTAAAGGTATAAGGAATGATTCTTTGTAAGAGTGTTTAGAATAGGCTAAAATTGATAATAGACTAAATGTTCAACAGTGGTGATTATTTGAACAAATTTTGGCAGAACCTCAAACAACATACTATGCAGTTATTAAAAATTAGTTAAATGAGAACTTATTGAAGTTAAAAAAAAACATTATTATGTTGAGTTGAGACCAGGTATTAAATATTATATATACTATGATAATACTGGTATATAATATTGGATATGCTGAGGTTATGATATTGGTGTGATATATCCACTACCAGACCAATACTTTATACCAATTTTTCATACTGTCCAGAAAATATCCATCCACCTATGATGAAAACTAGAGACATCTATTGAAGAAGATACAAGATACAAGAATCGTATATAGGACAATGATGCCTCAGTCCAATTCAAAGTTATGACCTTCTTGAGGAAATCTGGTTCATTGCTAGAGGTTTGAATTAAGTCATTTGTAACTGTAGCACGATGTTCCTTCTGCTCTGGTAGCAGAAGCCATGGAACAAATTTTGCCATGATACGTTTCATGCCAAGATATTGAG
The DNA here is from genome assembly GCA_004026545.1 of Mormoops blainvillei. NCBI lineage: Eukaryota > Metazoa > Chordata > Mammalia > Chiroptera > Mormoopidae > Mormoops > Mormoops blainvillei. Next base: position 80,671 of record PVJD01003157.1, read on the forward strand.
TCCCAGTCTCAGATGCGCTAGTTTTTGGAATCCCCAGGTCAGCTTCTAGTTCTCGTACTGCCAGTCGCTGATCTTTGTTGATTGCAGCCCAGACACATTCAACATTCTCAGGTGTTCTGCTTGTTGCAGACTTTCCAGAATGTCTTTTAATAGATTCTCAACCATCTTTGAAGTTTTGTGCCACACTTTTTATTTGTACTACAGTCATTGCATCATTCCCAAAAGCCTTCTGAATCATCCAAATAGTTTCCGTGGAGGAATGTTCAAGCTTAACACAAAATTCGATGCAGATTCATTGCTCTACTCACTCAGTCATTTTGAATGCAACAGCCACACAGTACACATGCTCGCTCAATGGCATCTACCACCCCCACTGACTAGTACAGTGAAGTCATCATTGTTCACACATGCACATTCCAGTCCACTCTCCTTGGCTACCAGATTACATGGATGTTGTGCAAACCATTCTCATTTTATTAACAATGACTGGACTTTTTCTGGACAGACCTTCATCTATCACCAAATATATATGTGAGTTGTGAGTGTAGATGTGTTTTTATTCTACACTTGCATTAAGAAAAACACCAAAAATTATTTTAGACATAATTTTTTTCTATCTCTATATATGCATATGTGTGCCAATATGTGTGTTATTTTTATCACCTCTCACCAAATGGTAGAAGTACAAAATGTGCAATTGTCCCTATATTTAAGCTCTTCTCTACACAACATTGTAAAGTTTAACTCATTCTGAAGAGAAAAAAAAAGCTCCAAACAACCAAAACAACACCAAAACAACACAAGACTATAGTGAATTGTGTGATTTTTTTTCTGGACACAATCACTTGAACCCAACATCAGTCATCAAACCGTACCCTAAAAAGCCTAAAGTTGGAGAGCAGTATAAGATAGTACAATCTTTTCTTTAGTGAAATATATCAAAAACCTTGAAGAAGCATACCCTTTAAGCCAGTAATGCCATTTCTAGGAATCTAAAGAAATTATAGCAAAGGTTATAACAAACGAGAATATTTATTAAAGGTTTATTTATGTAGGAGAAACCTAGGAAACAAACTTAATGCCCAATAAGAAGGAAACTGAGCAGTAATTCAAAATAATCTTTTTAAAGAATATTTAATTATATGGAAAAATGTGTTACTAACTGAATAAAGTCAGGCTGCAAAACTGAATATATGATATGACTCCGATTTAGAAAATAAAAAGGAAAATATACCAAATGTTAAGAATAGTTATCTCTAGTGGAACTGGGTTTTAGATTTTTTTAACCACGTGTGTATTTGTAAGTGTGTTTGTGATGTTTGTGTGCATGTATTGGGTTTTCCATTACATCATGTGCATATTTTCAAATTAAGAAGACAATTTTTGCCACCCGGACTACACCATAACCTGTGGAAGCAGCTCGGAGTCAGTTTGACCATCTACAACTACCAGAAATTAATTGAAGTCAAGGTGTTCCCTCTCCTATTGGCCCATCTGCCTTGCCAGTTCCTGAAATTTGACTCTCTTGAATGCCTATGACTTCAGAAGCTCTCACAGTATCTGTATTTTAGGAACACCAGTGAAGAACCATGGTCTCATCCTAGAAAGTGCAACCTTTCCTCCCAGGCTGAATCCGACCAGCATCGCACTAATAACTACTGGAGTTCAGTGCACACACACTTGGCAGCAATGCACAGCGGAGTGTTTGCCCCGAGCCCTGTACTCACTCCCAGGAACAGCCTGCCGCACTGGAGAACACTGGGTATAACCAGCTCCTGACCGGAGAAATCTCAGTTTAAAATTTATTTGTCCTAGGTTCCGGCTCTCTCCTGTGGCCCATACGTACAACTATGTATGTTACAGCGCAGGGTATTAGGGTGCAAACAGTCAGCCCTTTCGAAAGGATTTTGAGATTAAGAGGCTGGAGAAAGTCTTTTCTCCTCATTGCGAGGCGGGGGCCGCCACATTCATTTGTGCTCCTCCCAGCATCTAGCACAAAGCCTTGCACACAGACAGTACTCAGTATTTTTAATTGAATGATAAATGATACTTTTTTAATTTTTAGAGCAAGTTTTATTTATTTATTTTCAGGGTGGGGAAAGGGAGGGAGGAAGAAAGGGAAACATCGATGTGTTAGAGAAACATTGATTGGTTGCTTCTCACATGACCCCAGCCGAGGACCTGGCACTCAACCCAGGCATGTGGCTTGACGGGGAATCAAACCAGCGACCTTCCAGTTCACAGGCCCATGCTCAACCCAGTGAGCCACACCAGCCAGGGCTTAAATGATAATTTTTAAGGAATTTTTTTTGTGAGCCATTCAAACATGTTCTATGACTAGTTCCCTCCCCTTCTTTCATGGACGACAGTGTGGGAATTGACTGTGGGAGGTGGGGAAGGGGGTGGAATGGGCAGAGGAAGGCAAAGGGAGGAAAACTGGGACCACTGTAACAGAATAACAATTTTAAAATGATTAAAAAATAATTTTAAAATTAATTTCTAAAAAAGAATTTTTTTCTGAGTTCATAATGACCATTTTTTGGGGGTGGGGAGTGTATGTGTGTATGGAGATCTAATGTCCCTTTTATTCCAATTGTTATGCAAGATGGAAAAAAGTAATAATGTCTCCCCTTTTCAAGAGTTTACTGGTTCTCAGATAAAAGAGAAGAAATAATTCATCTCATTCGAAGGAAACGACAGAGTCTTTCAGTTCAAGAGATCAAAGCTGCATTCAGTCTCCCAGTTACTGCCATTCGCCATTTTCTATCATTTAGCACTCTAGAAAAGGTAATCTGCTAAATAGTACCCAAGTGGCCTGGCAATTTATTAAGTGAGCAATTTATTCTTTTCTGACTACTGAGATCAAACCATTCACCATTCAAATTCTTCACATTCCTCAGAGATAACAAGGTGGGAAACTATCCTCATCTTACACATGTGGAAAGTAAGGTTTAGTCCTGAATCGAATCAGGTGGGGTGGGGAGAAGTGATTTTCCACTGCTCACCCTAATTCCCTAAAACACAGTGTCCCTTTTCCACATTTAGAATTCAGTTATTTAAGCTTTTCAGAGCCTTCAGGAAAGGTTGTAGCCTTATCTTTTACTGCATGTGTGTGAAAAAGGAACCGCTTTGAGGGCTTCAGTAAGAGTGCCTGTCTGAGCCATTCTAAGATATAGAGCGTGGTTAGGGATGAGTAAGAAAATGGACTAATTCAGTCAATAAAGTGATAAACAAGAAATAGTCCTTAAGTCTCACGAGGCAAGGAGGAGTGGAGAGGATTTAAAGATATTTATTCTTTGCCAGCAGTTATCAAAAGTAAATATTTGAATTGATATCATACTGAAACTAAACCCAATTTTTTTTACAACTTATCCCCACCGCCTCCTGCGTTGTTCACGTTAGGCGAGAGTGATTCCAGCCCCACCCATCCCCCAAGTCTGGTCAGGTCGAGGTCACGTGGCCCCCCAAACCAACGCGCCTCTCCCTGCGAACTGTGAAGGAGTTGCCGCCCTCAGAGCGTGACGGAGCAAAGGCCCTGGCCTGCTTCGCCGTCCTGTTGCGTGTTCCCAAAAGCTTTCTGCTTCATGAAAACAACAGCAGCAAGAACCACAATAGAAGCGAAAGCTTTGTAATAATATACATTATCTCATTTGATTACCACGGAAAATCCTACAACATAGGCACGATTAGCACTGTCGTATACATGAAAAGAGCGAAGCACAAAGAACTAAATAATGTGCCCGCGTCCACACAGTGAATCTGTGAACCTAGGCCTATGAAATTCCAAAACCCTTCTCTTAATGCATGGAATGGTGCCTCTGTGCTGTGCTATACTGTGTGGACTCTCCTGGTAAAAAATTGAAATAATCTCCCAGGACGTAAATTCTATTTTACCATACTTTTCAAAAACAAGTAAGAAAGTGTATTATAGCAATTCTTTGGGCTGTTATTGCCCAAACACAGACCAGAGTCTTCCAAAACTAACCAAATCGTGTATACCTTAAAATATTTCCAAAATATGACATAAGCCCACAACATGACACAGCAAAACTGGTATTTTCTTAGTGCCAAAATTATAAAATACATTATTATTTTACCTCGATAAGATCAGGAAACTATGTTCTAGCCCATAGGAGATACACTAGCATACAATCTACACTCAATGAATACCATGTTGAGGGTAAAACTTTGTAAAGAAAACACACAAAGAAGCAGTATGAAAATATCTATAGTCTATGATTATACTCTTTAAATAACTTGGAAGCTGACATTTATCAAAAAGCTTAATTTGATCCCAGAATTATCACTAAATTGTCAGCAAATTGTTAATTAGAATTGATCATGTCACAGTAACAGTAACCTGTCTGTTGCACATCCTACTGCCTGTAGAATAAAACATATCAATTGCAGGTCCAAGAGAGTTGTACCCATTAGCTGGACCATGCCCTGGGTTCCATGAAATACCCAGACACCTGTGTAAAATACGCTTTTAGTAGTTATGCCTATTTCCATTGCCAGCCATAATTATTTATTTTTATCTTCCATGTATTTCTACATCTTAACAACCCTATCTGACTTTTGTAATAAAAATTTAAATGTCACTTCCAGAAAAAATGTCCTTCCAAACACATAGAAACACTATGTTTCAGGCACTGTACTTACTGTGTGTTTCATATGCTATAATTTATTTAATGTTCATAATAACTCAGCGAAGAGGATAATATCATCCTTGTTTGACTAATGAGAAAACTGAGGCATGGAATGGTAGAATAACCAAAAAAGTTTAAAAATGAAAAGATAATGCAGGAATGAAAAAGTCATCAAGATATTAGTGGTGATTGTTTTTCTGGAGTACAGTTAGGAATAGTTTCTTCTTATCTAAAAATTTATGTTTTCCAATATTTATTTAATGATAGTATATCTTTTGTACCCTTTTATTCTTAAAAAGAAGTAATGACAACTGTCATTGAAAGACAATAAAAAAATGCTTAAAAAAAAAGGTAACAGAATCAATAATCAAGAACTATAGTATGGAAGGGCCCTAGATCACACTCTCAAGAAAACACACAAATATTAGAGACAAGTCTTATGGAGAACTTCAAATTTAAATTATAGAAGCCCAGCGTGCCCTTCAGAAAGCAAGCATAGTATACAGCCTCCATAACAGACTGTAAACGTCTTGAAGTTGGGACCATATCTCCTACTCACTTTTATTGTTCTGTCTCTTAATGCCTACTCAAAAGCTATGAATCAGATGGTCATCCCATTGTTCAAAACTGATTTGTGGTTTATCCTATATTTTGCCTGGGTGGCTAGACTTAAGAAGTAGGTGAGAAAAATAAGTAAACAGCCTAGCAATGTAAAACAGCTACCCAGGGAAAAAAATGATATAAGTCTCTGGGTCAACAGTTTTAAATATGTGCCACTGGCCATCTGCACATTCAAGTTTAGCCTCCTGATTGCACTTTTGCTCCTGTCTAAAACGCCTTGGATTCAAGAGCCTTTTTGTGCTACCAGATGAAATCATAATGTTAACAATTGAAATTGAAGTTTCAGAGTTCTTTGACTTAACTCACCCTAAAGTATTATATTTAAGGTCTGCAGGGTATTTGCAGTCAAGAGCCTCAGAGGGATGGAAGAGAATGAGGAAACAAAGCTCTCCTGCCAGCCTAGGCAGACATCTGACCATGAGCGAAAGGGTTGTCTGGGCATAAATCAGGAGACCTACGGAGGCCAATGAGCTGAGGAGCACATATTAGATAGGCTGCTCCAAGTTCATCGCTCTTCTCCCTGATCTGTCTCACCTGGATATATTTCACTATTTTTAACAATCAAACCATAATTTTTTTTTTAAATATACAGATAAAAAGGAAAATCCTGATAGTTCTCAGTTGCTTTTCATGGTCCAGATATAATAATTTTTAAATATTTATCAATAAAAAGCTATCTTCATGGTATATAGAGAACAACCTAACCTTCAGAATAGTTAAAGAATAATTTAATATTGTGATCTGCCACGGGCATTAAACCATATTTCTGAGTCCAAGGCTTGTATTCTTTCCGCTTAAACTACCTGAGATATTTAAGATTAATATGATGAGACCACTTAAGCTATGCTTCAGCAAACAGGGACACATCAGACCCCGAGAACATAAATTTCCCATGGTTCCAATGTATTTGCTCCTCCCCTTGGGGTGTGGCATGTGGGTACATCCTTTGGAGCCTGTGATTACTTCAAGCTGGGACTACTAGCCGTAGACAAGATTAAGCACTCCAGTTCTTGAACAGCTGTCATTCTGACTTCCAGGAACAGATTTATCAAGCCTCATATCCTTTCCCCTTCAGTCACTGTCAGAGCCTAAGTAAGCAGCCAGCCCCAGCCATCATCACATGATGCTCCTACTTATAAATTTATATTCTTCCTTTAAACTACCTTTATCGCTCGCTCCTTTCTATATAACCAAACCTTTCCACTCAGCGTTTTGATACCATTGTCCATTCTCACCAAACTCCCCTGCAATCTCTTCTCTGAATGTTCTTTTCATGTTCTGGATCTGATCAGAACCTAAAAGTCCCCTAAAGACACTGCTTTCTTGCTTCACTCATTGCATATGGGCTCTCTCCCACATCCTATGCTCCTTGAGGCCATCTGCCATGTCTCTTTGCTATTTCTAAACTGTCCCTCCTTCAAGACCCCTACTACTTTAGAGTTCAGGTCATCAGGCTTTTCAACCCTTACTCTTTCTCTCATCTACCTAGCTCCTGGTCCTTCCCTCTCACTTACTGATAACTCTAACATCTGAACTCCTATCTACCTCACTCACCATGTTTTGATGACGTCAACTTGCGCCCAGATGAGACATCTAATACATGTCTTCTCAGTTCTCTCAGTTAAGTGACCTCTTAAACTCTCCCAACAATCACCTCCACCGTTCAACCTCTGCTACATAATCATACCGAAGATACCATCACTAACAGGACATCACCTTTAAAATCTCAATTTTAAACATACTGTCTGGCAATCATTTTGTTACCCTATATTATTTTAGCTTATTTATGCTAATGCTCTAGTAAATCTATGTCTTTACTGAGAATTGCCTCTACCATTTATTTCATTCTCCACGTTGCCACTGATCTTCACAATTTCTTTGCAATGCAGTCAGATTACGTTGTCACTATAATCACCCCTTTGCGAGCATCCTTAACTGCCTTGCCCCAGTCTTCCTCTACAGCACTCAGCTGGCCATATACCAACCCTGATTAAACTCATTGATTCAGTGTCTGCAAACAAACAGTTGAGAATTACTGGAGAAAATCATATATTCATACTTACTGGATTCCCTTCAAATTTATGGATCACAAGTCTCAATTTAGCACTTAAAAATACATGATGATCCTAGTTTGTTTGCCTATTAAATTCAATCTTCTCCTTTTCAAAATATGTTTTCTGCCTGCACTCTCTACTCAAATTCTCAACTAATATTCCCCTTACCTCTTACTCTTAGATAATGCTTTTGCTACATGTCTCATGGAAAAGATAAATGCAATCAGGATTACTGCATATTTCCACTACCAGTTCCCATAACCTACCTGCATCTGTAGTTACATACCCTAGCTTTCCTTCTGTGCAAATGTAAGCAATCTCTCCATTCTTACCTGAGACCAACTCCTACTTGTGTTCTGAATCCAAGTTTCTTTTATTTTCAGAGTTTTACTCTGAAGCCTTTGCTTGTCTCTACTGCATCTAAGTTTTTCCTCTCTGAATATTTCCATAGACATATAGATATATTTTAATATCTTTTAATAGTTTATTTTTATTTTATTTCTTCTCTATTACTATTTATCCCCCTTATATCCTTTTCTACCTCCATCCACCCCCCTCAACTCTCTTTTTTAAAAGAGAATGAATACCTTTCTTGAACCCATTTATTTCTCCAGCCTCTGTCACATTTCCCTGTTCCCTATTGCAGCTAACCTATTTTTTTTTAATCTTCTGTATTCACTGCCTTCAATTCTTAACCTCCCAATGTCCCCTCAAGGCACTGAATCTTTCCAATCATGCCTCTAAAAGAATCAGATCTTCAGTGGTAGACAATAAGCTACTTTAAATGCTGTTTATCTAAGATTTAATGATTCCACATTTGCCTAATTTTTCTCCACTTTTATTGATCACTCCTTCTTAATCTGCTTTGCTAACTTCCCCTGTTTGGCCAAATCTCTCTTGATAGACTATCAAAATTCCATTCTTGGTTCCCTCTTCCCTAATTACAGTTTCTCCGATGACCCAAACCACCACTTACATGTTAATAAAATTTAATGTGTATCCCTTGTCAAGAACTCTTCTTGAGCTCTAAACACCTAGACCCAACTGCCCCCTTCGCATCTCACTTGGCTCTTCAACATGCATCTCACACTTAACAGAGGCCAAACAGAACTGTTGGTTTTCCCCAAAAATACACTCTCCCAGGCCTTTTTCATCTCAGTAAATGGCACTGCCATTTATTCATGGCCCAGGCTCAAAACTTATGAGTTAATCTAGAATTGTGTTCTTACCCTCATCATACTTATATCTAATCTATCAGTAAATCTTTTTGTCCTACCTTCTAAAATATATCTTAAATTTGACCAACTCTCAATCTGTACTTGATAACAATTGGCTCAAATTACCTTGCCTAGACTTCTGCTTCAGTGGTCTATCATTTTGTGCCTTTGCCTCCACTGGTCCAACCTCCACCACACAGTGAATGAGATATCCACAGTTCATATCATATATGTATATATATGAGGTCTGTCTGGAAAAAGCCCATCCATTGTTAATATAATGAGAATGGTTTCTGTGACATTGCTGTAACCTGGTAGCCAAGGAGACCGGACTGGAATGAGCATGCATGAACAATGACGACTTCACTGTACTAGTCAGTAGGGGTGGTAGATGCTGTTGAATGAACAAGCGTACTGTGTGGTATCGCATTCAAAATGACTGAATGAGTAGAACGATGAATCGGCATCAAATTTTGCATTAAGCTTGAACATTCCTCCAGCGGAAACTATTCAGATGATTCAGAAGGCCACAGCTATGGGCAGTTGGTGACTGGCAGCTTCATCATGACAACAGACCCACTCATACACCATGTCTCATGCAAAGTTTTTTGGTGAAACATAAAAATCATCCAGGTGATTTGGCCCCACTAAAGCTCAGATTTGGCACCCTGTGACTTCTGGTTTTTCTCAAAACTAAAATAACCTTTGAAAGAGAAGAGATTTCAGACCGCAGATGAGATTCAGGAAAATATGATGGGGCAACTGGTGGCAATTGGAAGAATTGTGTGAGGTCTCAAGGTGCCTACTTTGAAGGGGACTGAGTCATTATTGTCCTAGGTACAATGTTTCTTGTATCTTGTATCTTCTTTGGTAAAGGTCTCTACTTTTCCTATTACATGGATGGATACCTTCTGGACATACGTCATAGACACATACCCAATCACTACTTCCTGTTTGCCTCTGCTCAACGGCTTCCTGTGTTTTTATATTAAACTTCAATAAAATCATAACTGTGATTTATCACAGTTATTATCACTGTGGCCTACAAGACTCTACATGGTTTATATGAACTGGTCCTTGCCTGCTTCTCTGATGTCATTTCCATCCAACATTCTCCTTGGTCACTGCACAAGCACCACGTTGGTATTCTTCATATACCATGAAACCAGGCTCCTGCCTATCTCAGTGTCCTTACATTTTCTCTTCCCCTTTGCCTGAAATGCTTTCTATTAAATCCTTACAAGGCTGTCTTCCTTATAGTGCCTGTCAGGATTTGAAATTATCTTCTTGACTTATCTATGCTTATTGTCTTTCTTCCCCACTAGAACATAGTTTCTGAAACCCTGAATTTTTTTTAATCTTTTATTTTAAATTTTTTTTTTTTTAGGCATTGTTGTATTCCTAGGAACTAGAATAATGCCGAAGATCTAAATGTCACAAAATAATTTTTTTCTCTGGTCACAAGGAAAAAACATTGTCTCTATTTCAAAAGAAAATAAATGAATTATTCCAATAAGGTTGTAGAATTAAAAACTATGGTGATAACAGATGATGAACCAAGAGAAATTTGGGATGGACTGTTAAAGAAGAAAAAGAAGACTGATTATGGTCATTACAGATATTTAGCCTTGTTTGAATATGGTTGCAAACAGAAAACATACTTATACTTTAGGGATGTACTGAGCCAAATAAAACAATATGCCAAGTTATTGAAGTTAGACTCATGCAGGAGACTGGTAAGTAAAGGAATATATGTGTTTGAATATGGAGCTTTAGCAAAGGTCTATAAGTAAAAAGGGTCATTAGGAAAGGTACTATACCAAGGATCATTAGGGAAAGGTTATAACCACACAGATACCGGCGGTACCTTTGGAATATAGTGATCTGGAAGAAATTATAATTTTAAGACTTATTAATAGAGAAATTACTTAGCTTAAAGTCATTCTATGGTTTACTATTCATATAGTTTAAGTCTCTAACTCTTTCTCTTCCTAAAATATAGGTAATATGAAGGTCCCATGGGAGTCCCTGAAAAGGAGAAAGTTAACTTACTTTAATATTTAAACTGTGAAGTAGTGATCAATTAGTTTATTAATAATCAGATAATTGAGCAGGGGTTCCTGAATAAAATGAAAAGTAGAACTAACCATCAGGACAATTTTAAGAACCATCTCTCAGCTTTATAAACTAATCCTCCTCTAATGGCCCTTTTTAATGTAATTTATAGTTTCATCATTACCCTTTTTGTATTAGTAATTATTTCTAAAATACCAAAGAACCATCTTTTTTTCAAGGTCCTTCCCTCGGTCTGATTTACAACCCAGCTCAAGTTGGACTCTGTCTTTCTGAGGTTTGACATTTCAAAATATTTATTGCTCTTTTACATTAATGCCTTTCTCATGAATCTGAAGGTGACCGTTACTTCTTTCATCGTGTTGTAATTAAATGGGTCAACTATTGCTTTATTATTTCCATTATTTGTCTGCACAGCACATTAAAACTTTCAGATTAGAAAGCGATATTGAGCACTGTGTGAACTATAACAAACAAATATTTCCGAAAATATAGGGTTCTCTTGATGCATCACTAAAGGAGCTGTTCCAAGCGAAAGCACAAAATCTTTAATATTTTATTGATCAGATCTAAACCTTCTGCCCAAAGTGGCAATTAAATTTCAATTAAACTGACTGAAAGCATCATATTAAATTTCAGCACTTTACGAGCTATCAGATAATGCTGCAGGACAAATCTTTAGTATGATCACACTCTTTTCAAATTATATTATCCTGTTCATTCACAATAAAAGTGACAGTTTTAGGTATACTTTCAATATTTCTTGAATATAAACCCTCTAATGAACACATTTTATTGCCTTTAAATCAATTATTATTGGATATTTTAATAAAGTGAATTGAGCACTTTGTTTTACACACTGCTTAGAAGTTATTATATTTTGCAGTCTGCACAGCAAAGAAATGAATGAGAGAGAGAGAACGGCCAGATCTGACAGTGTAGGAGAAATGGAGTGAGCCATTTATAGGCAGTGGGCTTCCGTCTCACTCTATAACATTTAATGATACATGCTAATTAGCATCTGATGAATGGTTTTTTGCTTTTTGAAACTAGGCTCAAGTTCTAGAAGTTGCTCTTACGTGAGAGGAAGATGTTAGAAATCACAAAACCATATGTGAATATAATCTGATGTATCATTTATTTTGAAAATTAGGGATGTTAAGCCTTTGTTTATTTGATTCTGTCTCCCTTTCCTTTCAGTTTTGTGATTTATCATTCTACATCCAAGTTTTGCAGAGCAAAGTTTGTGTGGAGTGTTGACCGGCATTGTACGCATCTGGATGATAAGAACAGAATCCTGTGGCATTGGTTCTTCACTCTGGTCACCCTCATGAATCGCACAGACTCCAGACTTCGGCATACAGCTGAGGTGGTCCGTAGTGATGGCCAAGATGGCCAAAATTAATGCTTCAGCTCTGCGCTGTCCAGAACACTCATCACATACTTGAGACATCTCTTCATATTCACTTTACACGAAGTTCAATGTACTCGTCCCCTTTCATGCACACATGTACACCATTAACACACAAACTGGACCAATATAGCTTAAAAAACATGCTTAGAGAATGAAGACTAAGCAAGAGCATGCTTCTGCTTTGAAGGAACCCAGACACGTATAAGGATTTTGCCCCACTTTGTGAATAGAGAGATGCCTTCATTGCTGACGTTGAAAGGATGCTGTAATAACCTCAGCTTAATTCACTGGAGTGGATTAAATTAAAATTTAGATGAAAATCATGATTTCTTATTAAAATGATTCAATTAGATTATGGTCCCTGAATTTGAGTAATTGAGTCTCAGGGCGACAAGGGACTTTAACAAGTCATTAAAACTATCCCTCTGTGTTGAGCCGGATTGAGGGACCAACAGCAAGGCTGTTCACAGACCTGGCATCAATCTCTAAAGTAGGCAGGAACATAATTTCCATAAATATGGGGACAGTAAACTCTGGCTTCCATGTGCAACCCATACACAAAATAAACTGCAAACCACCCAACTCCTGCTGAAGTAGACTGTGTCTCCTAGTCCAGGTTTTCAGTGTTCCTTCCTCACACCGTTCTTTCTGTTGGGCACGATCCACCTCGTCTGAAATTAGTCAGATGCAGTCAGCAGGTTACTGTTTACCAGGAATGAGCAGTATAAGATATGCTTCTCAACAACAAAAATTGTGGTTTAAAGGTAGAAAAGTAATACACGCAATTTAAAAAGTAGAAAGGGCATGCCCTACTATTTCAGAATATTAACTGTGCTTCGGACCATTTTAGGTGAATCAAGACATTGGTCTCCTTATAATTTTTATTAAGACAGTCTCAGATTCTCCTTCACTTGTATCGTGAAAGGACCAAAAGAAATGTTGTGCCAAGCAAGGTTCTCTCCCCATGCCCATAGCATTCTTCACAGACCTCAAAGGAACTATTAAGAATACATTCAAACTTTAAACAACCTTCACAATCAGCAAATCCTTGTACATGTAACTGAGGTCTTAATTACAACTTCAGCATATTCATTTGGGCACCTTTTTTAGTTAAGCAGAAACAGTTAACAACAGACAATACTAAAAATGTTCAATATCGTATCTAAGTGAGTTGGTGGTTTACACATTGGCAAAGTAGTGGTGTGTGTGTCTTCTGTGTGAACATATTTTATTTTTTAAAAAATACATAACAGAAAATATATTTCCCAATAAGAGTTGAAGCCCTCAAAGTTGAAAACCTGGGGACCTGCCTACCTGGACTTCCTCAGATGAACAAAGGGAAGCCAGGGTTACCTTCCTAACCACTCCCCTGCCCTCAGCCAGGCCTTGCAGGATGCATTTCCTCTCCCAGGTGTCTCATGCTGTTCCAGGTGAGCCATTGAAGTGAGAGAACACACTAGAAATTTACTTCTATTTAAATGCATCTGAAAATAGGAAAGAAATTAATCTTCATTAAAACTCAATATACATTTTGGCACTGACAACCTCAGTCCCATGTCACATACAGTACAAGAGGTAGACTGCGCAGAGTGGCAATGTCGCAAAGGCAGGGCAAGGCCCTCCTGCAGTTCCTTTGCTCCTAGCCCATCTCAGCACGTGATTGTCTATGTCTACCCATTTAGACAGACTTGTAAATCATGTTCTCTAGTTCTAACTAAACTAACCCTCAGCAGATGGCCATATGACTCCAAAAGAAACCTGCAGAAAACCTGTAGTAACGTATGCACTTGCAACTCTTATTTCTAATCAAGGGCTTCCTCATTCACACTCACAGTTAAAAATAATAAGGACCAGCTTCTGGTCAAGATAGAGGCATAGATAGACTTGCTTTGCCTCCTCACGCAACCATAGAAAGAATTACAACCAGATCTCAAAAACAAATAACACCCAGGACTGTCAGAAAACCAAGCTGTATGGAAGCCTGACAACCAAATATTTAAAGAAGCCACATTCATCAAAACAAGTAGGAGGGATGGAGTCAAGAGATGGATGGAGAGGTGGTGAGGTGCAGAAATGTGGAGAGGTGGCGGCAGTGGAACAGATGGTCCCACAGTCACGTGTGGTGGATTAAAATCTGGAAGGATACCTTGGGAGTGAGTAATCCCAGCCCCAGGCCAAACCACACAGCCCAGGGTTCCAGCACTGGGAAGATAAACCCCCATTACTTCTGGCTGTAAAAACGAGTGTGGGTTGGAACAGTGGAAGAAACTGTAGGATTTGGGCCACTTAAAGGGCCCACATGGACTTAGAACGTACACAAACCCCACGGCAGCAGGTGGAAGGGTACCAATTGCATATGGGAAGTGGGTGAGGTGGCTGGAAATGGGGTGAGTGCTGGGCAGGCCTCCAAGAGCCAGGTAGTAGCATTGTCCCCTCTCTGAACATCCACCCTCACAGAGTCACAAAATGGTGAAGCAGGTTGCCTGCCGTGGCAATTACTTAAGGCTCTACCCTACACAATTCACAGGTGCCTTTTCTACAATAGGCCACACTACCAAGACGGAGTAAAAGCAACTTTACCTAATACACAGAAACAAACACAGGGAGGCTGCCAAATTGAAGAGACAAAGGAATATGAACCAAATGAAAGAGAACAAAACCCAAGAAAAAGAACTAAATGAAACAGAGATAGTCAACCTATCAGATGCAGAGTTTAAAACACTGGTGATCAGGATGTTCAGATAACTCATTGAGTATGGCCACAAAATAAAGGGAGAAATGAAGGATACACTAAATGAAATAAAGAAAAATTTACAGGAAACAAACAGGGAAGAGAAAGAAGGTAGGATTCAAATCAATGATTTGGAACAAAAGGAAGAAATAAACATTTGACCAGAACAGAAAGAAGAAAGAAGAATTCAAAAAGATGAGGAGAGGTTTAGGAACTTCTGGGACAACTTTGTATATGCCAACATCCAAATCACAGTGGTGCCAGAAGAAGAGGAAGAGCTAGAAATTGAAAAATTATTTGAAAAAATAGTGAAAGAAAACTCCCCTAATTTGGTGAAAGAAATAGACATACATATCTAGGAAGCACAGAGTCCCAAAGAAGTTGGGTCCAAAGAGAACCACACCAAGACACATCATAATTAAAATGTCAAAGGTTAAAGGTAAAGAGAGAATCTTAAAAACAGTAAGAGGAAAGCAGAGAGTTACCTACAAAGGAGTTCCCATAAGACTGTCAACTTATTTCTCAAAAGAAACTTTGTAGGCAAGAAGGGACTGGCCAGAATTATTCAAAGTGATGAAAAGCAAGGATCTATATCTGAGATTACCCAGAAAAGCTATCATTTAAAATGGAGGGATCAGATAAAGTGCTTCCCAGACAAGGTCAAGCTAAAGGAATTCATCATCACCAAGCCATTATTAAATGAAATGTTGAAGGGACTTATTTAAGAAAAAGAAGATCAAAACTGTGAACATTAAAGTGACAACAAACTCACAACTATCAACAACTGAATCTAAAAAAAATGAAAACAAAAAGAAACTAAGCAAACCAGAACAGGAACAGAATTATAGATATGGAGATCATTTGGAGGGTTATCGAATGGGAAGGAGAAGAGGAGAACAGGGGAAAGGGTACAGGGATTAAGAAGGTTAAGTGATAGGTACAAAATAGACAGGGGGAGGTTAAGAATAGTATAGGAAATGGAGAAGCCAAAGAACTTATATGCACTACCCATGGACATGAACTAAGGTGGAGATTGCTGGAGGAAAGGGGGATACCAAGTTGAGGGGGCAAAGGGGGAAAATTGGGACAATAGTAATACCATAATCAATAAAATATACTAAAAATAATAATAATAATAATGGCCAAAATTTTTAAAATTCATTTTAAGTTTTCTTTAATTATAGTTGACATTTAATATCATTTTATACTAGTTTCTGGTATACAGAATAGTGGTTAAACATTTATATAATTTACAAAGTCATCCTCCTGATAACTATAATGCCCATCTGACACCATACATAGTTAATACCGTATAATTGACTATGTTCCCTATGTAGTACTCTACAATCCCATGACTATTTTTGAACTATTAACCTGTGCTTCTTAATCCCTTCACCTTTTGTACCCAGGCCCCCATCCCCTCCCATCTGGTAGCCACTCATTTGTTCATGGTACCTATGAATGTTTCTGTTTTGTTTGTTCATTTATTTTGTTCTTTAGGTTCCACATATAAATGGAATTATGTTGTCACAAATGGTACAATAAGATTTCATTCTTTTTATGGCTGAGTAATATTCCATTGTATATATGTACCATATCTTCTATATCCAATCAACTATCCATGAGGATTGAGGTTGCTTTCATATCTTAGCTACTGTAACTAATGCTGCAATGAACATAGGGGTGCATATATTTTTTAGAATTCATGTTTTGGATTTCTTTGGATAAATACCCAGAGTTGAATTGCTGGATCATAGGTAGTCTTATTTTTAATATTTTGAGGAACTTCTCTATTGTTTTCCATAGTGGCTGCACTAATTTGCAATCCTGCCCATAATGCACAAGAGTTCCTTTTTTTCCACATCCTTACCAACACTTGTTATTTGTTGATTTATTGATGGTAGCCATTCTGCCAGGTGTGAAGTGATTCCTCATTGTGGTTTTAATTTGCACCTCTCTGATGATTAGTGACATTGACAATCTTTGTATATGCGTATTGGCCAAATGAGGACCTAAATTGGTCTAACAAAAATTTAAGCCAAAAAATTTAAATGACCAGAAAGACTATTTGAAATACAGATTTACATCCATAACTGCAAATAATGACCTTCACCCTATTCATGCAACAAACCTTTCTTGAGCACCTACGATGGGCCAAGCAGTATTCTGGGCCCAGAGATGTCAATGAACAAAAAAACGAATCCCTGCACTGGTGGGAAAAGTATAATAAACTAAGTAAATTGTATAAATTATTCAAAGGTAATATGAGAAAAAATGAAATGGGGAAGAGAGATGGGAATGCCAGGGAAGGGTTTGTAATTTTATTTTTTAATTTTTTAATTACAGTTGACATACAATATTATATTAGTTTCAGGTGTACACATAGTATTATACCATTACATACCTTACAAAGTGATCATCTAATAACCACCTGACACCATACAGTTATTACAGCATCATCCACTATATTCCCTTGGCTATGTTTTATATCCACATGACTATTTTTATAACTGGCAATTTGTACTTCTTAACCTCTTTCACCTTTTGCACCCATCTGCTCTGGCAACCATCAGTCTGTACTCTGTATCTGTAAGTTTATTTCTGTTTCATTTGTTTGTTTGCTTTATTTTTTAGATTCCCCATATCAGTGAAATCATATGGTACCTGCCTTTGTCTGACTTCCTTCGTTTAGCATAATACTTTCCAGGTCCAACCATGTTGTTGCAAAAGATAAGACATCACTTTTTATGTCTGAGTCATGTTCCATTGTTTACACACATCACATCTGAATAAGGTGATTAGGGAAAGCATCACTGAAACCACGATATGTGACGGAAATGATGCAACGATGTTCGGCAAGCATCGAAACATCTACAGTTAGAGAGGAGAGGCGCTGGTGTGATTAAAAAATGAAATACTCTGGAAAATTTTTTAAACATATTTCAAAATTGTCTTTTTTTAAATCTTTAACTTTGTGTATGTTTTTAAACAAGCCATATATTAGTACAGTGAAACCTGCCTAATATTTATTTATAAATAAATATTCATATATTAGAGATAAATTCAAGAATCTTTACTAAATTCTTTTATGAAAAAGAGAAAAAGGATTCATGGACATGGACAATGGTGCGGTGATTGCGGGGAGAGGAGAAGGGTTGAGGGTGGAGGCAGAAGAGATAAAAGGGGGGTAAATGGTAATGGAAAAAATACAAAAACAAAAAAGTGTGAAAATAGAAAAGAATTCAGGGAGTACTCCTCTAAATTAAAACCCAAATAATTTTTTTAAAATAAAAATTCGATCATTGTCTTGCTCATTTAAAGCCCTTTTACAGTTTTTGATTGCCCTAAAGATTACATTTAGAGTCTTGGCTCTCGACACCCTACACGGCCTGGTTGCTCTCTCCTCCCCATCTCAGCCTGCATTCCGGTGGGACTGAACTTCCAGTTCCTAGAGTGGATCGTGCTCTCTCTCACCTCCTGGCTTTCACACACCCAATTCCCTCACTGGAAACACCCTTTTAGAGGCCAGCCTCGCTCTCCAGGGCCTTTCCCACTTTTCACCTACTAAAACAGTGCCTTCTCTTTTACATTGTCGCGTCACTTCTGAAGCCACTTCCTCCAGAGGTCCTTCTCTGATTCACCCAACCCAGCTGAGGTGCGCTCATAAGTCGCTACCCCACCACACATTTATTCCAGCTTCCCTCTGAGAACGAGAGGCCGTGGACTCGTGCTGAGTCCATGGTGGACTCAGACAACCTGGTGGTAGTCTCAGAGCCCAATTCAATGATGCACATAATAGGTATTACATACATATTTGTTAAATGACTAAGTGAATAAGCACATGGATGTAACCTCTACATGCAGTTGACACTTAAACAACACAGGTTTGAACAGTGTGGGTCCACTTATGTGTCCTCCTATACATGGTTTTGGTTTTCAGTAAACACAATAATAATTTCATTTTCTCATCCTTATGGCTTTCTTAATAGCATTTTCTTTTCTCCAGTTTCCTTTGTTGTAAGAATACAGCATATAACATGTATAACAAACAAATTATGTGTTAACTGACTGTTTATGTTATTGGTAAGGCTTCCCGGCAACAGTAGGCTATTAGTAGTAAAGTTTTGGGGGAGTCAAAAGCTGCATAGAAATTTTTAACTTAGAAGCCTGACTATCCCAACCCTGTGCTGTTTAAGAGTCAACTGTATTTAAGTATTGCTACCAATTTCAATGCCTTTGTCCACACTCAAAGAGTTCAGAGCTCCATTGATTGTGCCCTCATGACAGATTCTCTGTATCTTAATAACAGATAATTTGCCTTGGATTTTAATTACTTTCACTTTGAATAGTGTGGTCACTGGTAGGATTCAACAAGCTCAGTACTTTGGATTTTGCCTCCCAAACTCCAAACTTGGATGTATACAAATACTCTCCCAACATTTCTCATTTAAGAATATAAGATATAATCCTTTGTTAGGGAAAATATATGTTCATCGGTGATTAATTTTCACATGGCACAATATCTCATAAATAAGCCCTATGATTTTACTTTTACTTTGGACTACTGTGCATGTTACCTTCACTTAACTTCACAAACTTGAAAATAATTATTTTTTAATATTCTAAAATTTATTTTACAATCATACCATAAATATTATAGATGATATGAGTGCAAAGTAATAACAACATAGCATGTCTGAGTAATGTGTTTTATGTACACTGTGCATATTTGTGTGGGTGTCCAGATATGTCTTCCCCATGTAACAAAAGACCATCCCTTACCTCACTGATACCTGAAGCAGGAACTCAATCTGTTGTCCCACAAGATCCCACCTTATTTATGATCTGTTCATTGGGAAGATACATAAGAGAGTAAATGTGACCACTGGGACTAGACCTTCCCTCTTAAGAAAGACTGATTACGTTCTCTGTTGCTAGAAATTATGTAGGTCTTAACTCTTCCCAGTTGCACCAACCCCCTAATTGCTCAAAACTTAGACCAGTAAAATGACATAAGAAAAGAAAAACGGTAAGAACAGACATACCTGGACTGACTATTGTAGTCGTCAGGCTACAATCTTTCCACAAAATACTCTTGATTATTTTTCTTCATTTATTTCTCTAAAAGTAACACCAACTTTTGATGGGTAGTTAGAGGAAACCTCTAGCTTCTACCAAAAAAAAAAAAATCAAATCAATGAATATAAACATAAGAAAGGATGCTGTTTGTTTATAAGGATACGCTCTTGGCGTTTAAGCAGACAGTACACAATCTGAGCTGTGTGTCGTGTTGATAAAGTGCATGGTATCTGAGAGAGCATTTTTTTCCATGATTCAGTATGTTTGGTTTACTCTTAGCTATAAACACCTTTTTCATACAAATCTGCCTTCCCTTCTAAGACATACGTATGTAAGCAATCTTGACAAACTGATCAAGCAAGCTGCTAATAAATTTATTTGATAGCTATTTTTTGCATACCCTGTACTTCCTAAATATATAAATTCCCAAACATAATGAAAGACTAATTTTTATTGCATTTTAATGGGGCAATTTGGCAATTTTTATGCTTGTATTTTCTTTAACTACAGTGAGAGCCTTCACAAAAGGCTTCATGTAAGAGATATAAGTAGATGGGAAAGTGAAGTGGGAAGAGGAGACAGGAGGTAAAGGGGTTTGCTGTGCTCAGAAAGTGTTTTGCGTTTCATTGACTCCTTCCAATTCATTCTCAAGTACAGTAGCTCTGTTGTGTGGGCAAATCTCTTTGCCTAGACCATAATAATTGAACTTTTACAGATTTCTCAAGTACATCAAAAACTGCTGCTAAAACGGAGAGGGTGGACCGGAGCCTGACCCAGTGCACCACACTTACTTATCCCCAATGCTATGCTGGATTTATTTTTGACACTAAGAAAAGAACCATGAATTTTTTGTCAACTGCAGCATGGGAATTTACATTTGTTCTATAAAATGCACTGAAAAAACCAGGCTGCTCTTGGAGAATGGGAAATGTAATCTATCCAGCTCTCAATAAACTTGAGAATATATATATCTGGTTAAACCCATCTAAAAGGAGATGAAGTCCTGACAATATGGTGGGCTCAGAAAGGCTGGCAATAAAAGTGGATATACAGTATCTGACATCAGATTGTTTCAAGCTTAATTTCAGTAAAGTAATAATGTCAGGAAAAGAAACGCTCCGTGATGCACAGATTGATACCATTAGATAGAAACTATGCAATGCCTTATGAACACAGCCATTTTTGCCTTGATATCATGACTAAAGAATAGAGCAATATTCAGTGTGCCAGCTCCAGATTTGCAGTTATAGAAGCTGACCAGGACAGTGGTCAGGGAAAGGGATAAAATATGGCAAATATATTTTTCTGTAAATAAAATCGAACACGATGATATTACTCTAAAATATGTTCTGTGTAAATGCCCTCCACAATTTGCCCTGGATAGCAAGTAATTGCCCGCATTCAATGAGAAGGAGCCTTCAAATGCAGAATATTAAACAAAGAATGCTTGTGTATCATAGTCAAATGAAACAAAAGCTCCTCCGTGGCACTTCAGCCTCTATGGCAAAGACGCATAAAATAATTGGTGAGAGGCGATGGATATCTTAGAAACCCTAGTGATGACAGCCCAGTTACATTTATTTTTCTCTTAAATTGCTTTTTGCAGTCAATAAATAATCACATAATCATGTCCTACTTCCAGGAGAACGTACATGGTGCCACTCTTAGCAGGTCTCACTTATGGGCTCACACCTCTACTCCGGATTCCAAGTGTCAGGTCAGCCTTTGGTTTTCATCTTAGCAAATGTCATGTGCATTTTGTCTTCAAAAAACAATGGTGTTTCTGGTTTTACTTGTCCCATATAACAGATCACTCCCTGTTCTCCTTTCTCTTTTGAAGGAGATACTATAGCAAGTTCCAGTACTGATCAAGTTTGTAAAAAATGAAGTGGGACTCACCTGTAGAGGTAAAACTACACATAGAAATATACACTCCACGCCCCCCCATCCATAAACACACACTTACACATCTTCTACCCGAACATGGCTGGATGTGTTAACAGAGGTTACTTGGACACACACCCTTAAAATCAAGGAGATTAGCAAATAACCCACAAAGAATTATCCTTTATAATTTTGAAAAATATTATGACAAACTTAAATCAATAGCCAATGCCACAATGAAAAAATTATGTCTAAATCTATTTTGTTATGTATTAAGTACGCTCCCAATTATGCTGTGAAATGAACAAAAGAGAGAAATTAAATTTCCTTCACCTCCAAAATAATAAAGATATTACTGACAAATCAATATTGTTGCTATTAAGAGTTGCATCCTTAAGCCATTTTGGGGGAAATGTTAGGCTTTCCTCTGTTTGTATACCACGAGCCTGTCCTCTGTCATCCCCTTTCTCTTTAATCTTGTTTGAGTGTACAGCTCACTCATCCTTATTTTATTGACTCAATCACAGGCGCACTGTCACTTTTTATAAAATGGTCACTGCAGAATCACATCAAGCAAATTTTTGATTCTGCAGTCAGTAATTTAATGCCTTTATGGAATTGCAATTTCAGGGCTCACTGCTTGTTTTTCTAAAATGTACTTTAGGAATTAGTTACTCCAGCCACAAATCAGTTGAATTTATGCACAGTTGTAATACAGTTTATGGCCTCATGGTACATTGCTTCAAAAACAGCAGATGTGAAATTATGATAAATATAATGAGTGTTTTTTTGCCTGATCTAGTGGAGTAGAGAAGGATCTGGAGCGTGTTTACCTATCCCATACAGTACATTTAATGTCTTAGTCAGGAGCCCTGACAATGGCTGATTAATGTCCTCATCTCCTTTATTAAAGATAAGAGTAGCACTGCAGTCAGGAGATAGAAAGCACACCATAAATCTTCGTAAAATGAGCAGTCAAATAATCACTCATCAGAAATAAAATCTACATACATTAACACTAACACTCAGCCTTCTGTGCACGCTCTCATAAAAAGCAAGAAGGGATGGCAGTCTCGAAGTTTTAATTTGAACTAGTTCTTTAAGTTGAATATTACGAACCCTGTAACCTGGATGCAAAAGCTGGCATTTAAAAGCACATGTGAAAGGAGCAGATGCCTCATCATTACATTAAGAGCATGAAGCAGGCAACAATTAAGCGATTCACTGGAAAGACATAATGCTGATCTATGCTAGCAATTAATCACAGAATACATTAGACAATGATGGGTGACCTACAAATTTTTGACAAAATAATTTTTCATCATGTTGGCGATTTCTTAGCCTAATATGCCTGCAAGGCACAGAGTCAAAACCTGTCATTTATTCCATCGCTCCTTGACAGGCGGCAACCTGTCTTCCAGACAAAATGAACATTATCTGTGCTCACTAGACATTTAGTGCAGGGCTTAGCTTATGACTAATGATAATCGGCAGACAGAAATGTTAGAGTCTGAAATAATGTTCTCTTTGTTAAAGAAATTTCTTGAGGTAGAATTTTTTTTTTCCAAAAGATGTATAAAGATAAAAACTGATTTTTTTTTTTAATCTGGGTTTTAATACAACTCCAAGAACCAATATTTCCCTTCTACCAAAATAAACAGAAGGATGTAACAATTTTTAAAAATTAACATCTCATTTGAATACCGACTCTTGCCTGAAATGTTTTTTATGTGGTTAGAAACGGAGATACAAAGAAAGCTCAAGAGATAGTGCCTTAAACAAGAAAATATGGGCATGCTGTTTTGTGTTCCAGGTTTTATTTTGAATCTGGTGGAAATAAGTTTGAAACACCATGAGTGCGTGTGCTGCAGAATATAAATAAATGAAGACTGTGTTGAGAAATGTACTCCCACCACTCCTATTTCTCTTGGTTTCCATCCATCACGAGGTTCTTCAAAGCCTGAGACAACCTAAAGCACATTTGAGGAAAGCAATTTTGAGCAAGAGAAATGCATAAAATTGCAAATTTATTAAATGGATTTAAAATTCCACAAGCAAGTACTTCATCTTATACTTATAATTAATATAATTGTTTTATGCACTTTGAATGAAGAGAAATGGATTTTTTTAGTTATTTTTCTTGTGTGCTACGTGTGCAAACTGCCCTCTTAGAGGTAGATTTTTCTTTGGACTCAGGCATCAAATTCCTATTAGCCTTAATGGGACTTACACATGCACACTGATAGGAGGACATACCCCTTAGGCTGGGAATTTAAAGGAACAAATGGCAAGGGCATCAGAATAGTAAAGTCTAATTTAGATGATCCATAAGCCTGCACATTACTTTTCCTGAGAAGGCAAGCAAATGTTATGCCTTATGATGTTTCTGATTGTTTTGATAGCCTTGTAAATACATCCTCTAGACTCATTACTTAAGGAGAAAGTCTATTTTATCAAGCAATGCAACTTCTGACCACATGTTTGGTTTGAATTATACTTTTTCAATTTTGCATAATGCATTATTGCAAGTTAGTTAGATAGAGTTCCAATCACAACACCCTGCTTTGAACCCCCGTGTACCTACCTATCGTTCAGCTTGTATGTCATTCTTTTCCCAACGACGAAAGGGAAAAGGAAGATGCAAAAGACTTTTGACCCCAAAGCAGAGATGTTTCATTAGATTTGCTCCAAATTCCTTCCAGAAAGAATCTGGTTGGTGTGTAGTCCAAAGAAGTCCACATTATTCTGATGAGATGGCTGCTTGACGGTCCATAAATCATGAGTTTGTTTTATCAGTATAAAGGCCAGATAAATAGTCATCTACCTGGCAAACAGGGGTCTTGTTCTGTTTTTGTTCAAAACAATTCAGTGAAGGATGCTGAGAAAATTACCCTTTCCTTCCTAAGCATAAATGGGATTTCCAGGGCAAGGATCTGGGTATACTGAGGATGAAAGCTAATATTTAAATATCTGTCTAATCTCATGATAACAAACAACTTTAGCCTGCAGCAATCACAAATCCCTCATTTTCTGGGCTTTCATGTTATCTCTCACAAAACAAATATGAAAAAAATTACCACTCTTTTTCCCCATCGCAGATCCTCATTCCCTGTCATGTATGTATTGATTCATCAGCACCAAGAGGCTTCTAAGTGAGGGTGACCGGAACTTAGGTGTTGTAACAAGTTTCCTCCAGGAGGTACTGTTGCCAGTTACTGTGTTGGAATCGCTATTTTCCTGCAAGGGCACAGCTAGTTCTGTGTCTGCTATTCCTACCTCTGTATGGAAACCTCCAGAAAATTCTTCGTGTTATTCTAAACTGTGAAATTTTACCTCAGTAAAAATACGAATGAAAAATATAGGCCTGTACAGTCAAATGACCATTTGATACGAGTCACCCGTTAAATGTCATGAGTGTAAATTAATTTGGAAAAAATAAATTAGTACATTAAAATTTAGAAGGCAGCCAGACTAGCGCGGAGCTAAGGAACTAGAGCTCTGTGCATGCTAATTCTAATTCTGGAAATAGCCTCCTTTGTGAGTTTGACCTCACTTCTATTTATCCTCTTCCAGCACTTCTTATATCTCTCCCTTTCCCCCATCTTCCCCTTCTCCCTTTACGTCAGCCAATGGACTAGCCTCACTGTAAAATGGAAAATGGAGACACAAGGAGGTGCAAAAGCTGATTCAAACATCTGCTATCTGGTGGGAGGTGGGGAGGGGTAGGGAGGGGTGGGGCTGGGGAAAGTGGTGGCGGGAAAATGTTGACGTGGGGATGATGGGATGGGGTGCAGGGTGGAGGGGATGAAGGGGAGAAAAAAATGAGATAACGGTAATAGCATAATCAATAGAATATACAAAAGAAAAAAGAAAAAAGAATACGCTTTCCATGTGACTTGAAAAAAAAAAAGAACCACAGTAGAGTTGCCAGGGAAGATAAGGGTTGAAGACATACACAAGAAAATAACTACTGGGTGAAATTATGACCATGAAAATTATGACACTCATGAGACCTGTGGTTTTTGTCCTGTTTTCAAACCCCCATTCTACTGAATAATGAAGATGCAGAAATTTCTCAAAAATCCTGATGTCCCCGGGATAGTAGTGAAAACATTGACTAAGAAACCAAAGTCATAACGTCACTGTGAGTTTGAAGTGGGGGAACCTCGGAACCACCCCACCCTACGCAAGAATTTCTCTTTGTAACATCCCTTGGTGGATGTTGTATGTGTTTGCCCTTCTTCTCCCCCAGTGATGTGAATTTGCTCTATCTGAGACAGACCTTTTCCCAATAGAAATATAAAATTTTGAATTAACAATATTTGCCATTTATCTAATATTTACAATATATCAGGCATTGAGATAAGACCTTTACACGCGTACCCTGATTTCAATCTCTTCAAAGTGTTATAAACCCATTTTAAGAAGGAAGTAATGAAAACTGAGCTGAGGAAAGCCCCGCAAGGACCCAGAGCTGCTTAGTCCCCTCCGACTCTAAGGACCGCACTACTAACCAGTATGGAATGCCACCCCCTGAAATAAATACACATTTCATTTGAGTTTTGCAGAATAAACCGATTCCATGTGGGCGTCACTGTCACCTCCTCACTGCCTGTTCTAGTCCCTCTCTTCCAAGGACATTTTTAATCCAGCTTAACATTTCTGGTTGCCTGGGTTATCTCTCCTGTGATTTTGTTTTCATTGCTCTCTGTGTCCTTTCTTTCTCCTAGGTATTCACTTACAATGTGGCACCTGGAACAAAAATGTAATAATTTTTAGGAGGTCTGTCCACTTTTTCTGGA
This sequence comes from Mormoops blainvillei, assembly GCA_004026545.1. Lineage (NCBI taxonomy): Eukaryota > Metazoa > Chordata > Mammalia > Chiroptera > Mormoopidae > Mormoops > Mormoops blainvillei. The sequence goes on from PVJD01003157.1 coordinate 107,195, forward strand.
CACTACTTTTATTTACATGGACTAAGATGAAATTCGCTTTGGTCTTAGGTCATATTTTGAAAGTGCCAAACCGTGTTGCTCAATTGATGCTTGCATATTTCAAGTTTCATAAAGGTGCAAACTGAATTTTTTATGACTATGACACATCTTTCCTGGACTTCTATCTGTTCTCATTATCAGTGGGATGTGGAATCCTCACTAGGCCTCCGTTTTCTCATTTATAAAAGGAGGTGGTCGATTGATTTCTCCCCAAGACCTATTACAGCTAAAATATTACTTACTTCTTCAATGTTGGTAAATTCTCTTGAACCTATTGGTTGTCCCCCTCCTAGCTTACCAAACCGTGCGTAGGGGTAGGCAGCGAGGGTATAAAGCTGGCAAAAACATAAAATTAAAGTCAAGGGAAATTAAAAGCTTACTTTAAGAAGCAGATTACTTACATTTAGGTCATATTTTATGCACAAAGCACGGAGTGTCAGAAACTTTTTAGAACTTAAGCTCTAAGAGTCCTGTACTTTCTGTCAGGGAACCTTTAGCATGTCCACAGATTCAACAGAAGGAGTGATAATTCTTAAAACAGTCTTTATGATGAAAACCGAATTCATCATAAATTAAATTAACTAAAATCAAGGTCTTTAGGCCTAAACCCTATGCAATAGCTCTTCAGGGTATCATCAGAATCAAATATGTTTCCAGGTCTCTGAATGAAACTGCATTTTTGATAAATAGAGTAACAGCTACCTATTCACATTACTCCTGTCCTGAGTAGAAGGATTAACATGGAGATTTTCTGAATTATTTTAATGTTTTTAGCACTGACAGTTTTTCGTCATTTTTGATGAGAAGATGGACCTACATAGGATAGGAAAATTGCAGATAAGCATCTCTCTTAAGGCTTCAGTGATTCGTAAAGATTTCCAAGGAACAACAGACCCAGGTTCCTTCCTTTTTGCCTGAAAGGCATCCAACTTCTTCCTGAGCACCCCAGAAGTCAATGCTTTTGAGAGGATTGTTCTAAGTCCAAAAGAGGCAATAGGATCCCTAAATCATAGGGGTGCATTTTCTAATCTCATTTATTACTTGATACACAGCAATACAAGAGAAGGCTTTCTACCACTGTTGTTTCGCCTCACCTTTTCCCATCTTTAAAGGAGATGTGGTCATCTTGGTTCTTGTCCTACTTTGAAGGAAACACATATTGAATTATGAGATCATGTTAATAAAACTTCAATTGATAAAAGGTATCAAAGGTGAGCTAATATAAAACCATATGAATTAAATATCCCAATTATATGAGGGCCGTCTTATTATGCAGTGAACATGCAGGAGAAGTCCTCAAAAGTCAAGACAGGCTTCTGATTTTTATGGGTGGCAACAGAAAATCATAAATAACTTAAATATTTTCTCTTTGGGTGCTCTTGGACAAAACAACAAAGACAATGGCTACTTTTCTGATCTTATGTTACCTGCTATCTCAGTGACATTTGTTGTAGTAACAATTTTCATCTTTTTGAAACATTTTTTTTCTGGTTTCCATGATATCATGATCTCCTAGTTTTCCCAATGTGACACTAATTCTCCTTTTCAAACTCTGTTGCTGTCTCTCCCTCTACAGTACCTAAGCCTTTATTTCTTGTATATGTACATTCTTTCTTCTCTTTGAATTCATTCAGTCACATGGCTTCAAATAAGCCAGAATTTTAACATCCAGCTGCCTATCTGACATCTTCACATGCATATCTGATAGTCGTACTCACCATATGTCCCTAAGATCAAAGTGTCCCAAAGCTTCCTCCTTGCTTAGCCTTCCACAGTTTAGGAAACACCGTTGCCATCTCCCTGGCAATTCAAGCTGTAATCCTGGGCATCACCTTTGATTTCTACATTTTGGTTTTCACCTAGCCCTGATTAGCTTGATCCAAAACACTTCACATGCAAAGACTTCTACCTCCACTATTCCAGCAGAATCCAAACCATCATCTCTTTCCTGGACTAATGGGGTGGGGTCCTTACCTTTCTTCCGTTCTGCTGTCAGAACCATTCAGCGCACAGCAGCCGTCAAACCCTTTCACTGCATAACCATATCATGTTGCTCTCCTGCTTGAAACCTTCCAACAGCTTCCTATCAGAAAAAAATCCAAATTTCCTGCCCTGGTTTATAAAGCTAACATGATCAGACCCTGCCTGTCTCTCTCATCTCATCTCATCTTTTTACGGTCTTCTTCTTACTCTGCTCCAGCCACAGTGAGCTTTTTGGGGTTGTTTTTTTTTCCTGTTTATAAATCATTCATGGTTTATTCATGCCTTACAACCTTTCACTAATTGGTACCCCTGCCTAAAATGCTCTTCTCTCGATCTTTGCTAACTGGCTCCTTCTTGTCATTCATCTATCAGCTTAAATATCATCTCTTCAAAGGAGCCTTTCCAAATCACCCATGCAAGCTCCATAAAGAAAGGCCTTTATACATCTTGCTCTTAGCTCCATTCCCAACACCTAGAGCATGACTGGTATATAGTGGTCACTCAATAAATATTTGTTGAATGAGCTTCATTTTTTTTTAACTGTAAAATGAAGGAATTGAATTGGATAATGGCTAAGCCCTCTCTAGTTCAATCCTATTAAGTACATGAGTCGGTCACCAGTAACTAGGGCATTCACATTAAATTCACTCTATTTTAATCTATTTTTCCATTTTAAAAAAGTTTCTTTTCTAACAAGAAAAGCTGATAATAACTAATATTGCTGAGCATGACGCTGCCATATTGTCCTAAGGTAATATTAATTCTGGCTATTTTTATTAGCCATAAGTACCAGCACCCTTTCTTCAGAGCTGCGTTGACACACATCTGCTGTTAATGTTTGATTTATTTGGCCATTAGCAAAAAATTTACATGTCAATGTAAATAGGGCAGAGAGAGGGAAACATGGCTTTTATAATTTATCATTACATAAAATCCTATGCTCCATTTTTTAACAGAAAAGATAGAGAAACACTTTTACTATTAAGACGAATATATAATAAAAATATATTTGTGTCCCATTTTATTCTTGTTGTTACTACCCCTACATGACACATGCCTGTTCTAAGATAGTATGATTTAATTCATCTAACCCTAGCTCTTAGGAACTTTTTTCTATTCAGTTTTATAATTATTACCTATCATCTTTTGACATCTGGATGAATTTCTTGAAAATTAATTAAAATAGTAGGTATATCACACCCAGTAGGTATATCGCATGGACCTCTAAATGCCCATGTCCACTAAGGGATTTGTAATAATCCTGGCTATAAACAAATCAATAGTTGTCCACACATGTTAAAGCTTTAGACAATTAAAGTTTCCTGTTGTATGTCTTTCTCTAGTTGCTCCACCTGCCAGTCTCCCCTCCCAGGTCTTTTGGAAAGAAACGACTATGTCTTTTTACTCTTTGCTGTGTAGAGTCTTCCATAGAAGCGAAATCTGCACATGAAGCGTTAAATGTTAAATAGCTAAGATAAGTGGCTTCTTTAATTTGGTTTTATTAAAACACTTTCATTTGATCTTCCAAATGAAAATTATTTTTATGCTTTATCTATAAACATAAAAGTATCAGTGTCATTGAGGAACTGCTTCTTATAATTCATTATATTTAAATGATGGCTTTAATTATAGACATATCTCAGTTTATTCTACAGCTGCTGCTGCTGCTTCTCCCTCTTCACCCCCCCACCCCCACATAGATGCAGGTCTTATTCCACGGTGGAGTGAAAGACTTGTGTTTTGGGCATCACCTTTCGATGGGTTATTTCTGCAACATTATCCCAGGGTGAAAAGTTGTCAGTTGCAAGCACACTGGTTCCTGTGACCTCTTCCCAGGATGATTTAATGTCAGCTACATTGAGTCGAGTCTTATACCAAATATCCTGTGGGCCTATATAAGGAAACATGAATACATTGTCATTATCACTTGATAGCTGATAGTTATACAGGAAAACAAACAAACAAGCCTTCCTTTGGGGGGAAAATACAATTTTTAAGCCACATTCCATTTATCTACATCAATATCTGTAGATGTAAGTATTTTACGGTACCACCCACATAGTTATTTGTTGATCCATTTCTATAGCCTATCAATCTTTTTTCAATTCTGGGTTCATGGCTAGAGTGGTGTAGTAGCGTATATTGCATCTCTATGATAATTTAATTTAAGTGCCAGTGTGTTAGGGTCTAGATTGCTCCTCTCAGCAGCCAGAGGTGACCGCAAACAGTGCCAGGCCTGGAGTGTTGTCAGCAATAATTACTGGCTAAAGAGAGCTTTGAAGGGATATGGCATTCTACAGAAATATACAGCAATAACAGTCAGTGTGTGTACAGGTACCTACACGAGGATTTTAACAAAACTGTAAATTTATTTGTCAAAGCAATTCCTAATTGATTAGTTTCTAAACTGCGTAAAGTTTCTAAGCTGCATTTGTACTTTTTTATAAGTCTGTATGATATCTATTTGCTCTAGGCACGTTTTCTTAATGGGTTTATATGTACTGACAATCTAAAAATGAAATAAATGGCTGAGCTAAATATGATAGTACACATGGAAAGAACAAAAAACATAATTTTGTTTATATATTTTCTCTCATTTTTCTACTCACACAAAAATAAACTCAACTTAAAAAATCGAAGGAAAGAAATAAATAGTTCTTTACCTTTTAATTACCACAGTTAGGAAGAGCTGTAAGCATACACACCATTTCAGCAAATGGCATTGGGTCTGAATGGGGCCATATGAGACAGAACTAAAATGCTTGTCCTAGAACATGCTCTGTTGTCATGTGCTGGCTTTCTTCACCCTGATTTCTGTGAAACAGGAGTCAAAAATAATAAGAATCAAAACACCATGACTACAGTAACATTCTTTTTTTTTTTTTTAATGGCTAGACTACCCTTGTTGGAAAGTAATCATCCATGAGAAGCGGAGGGGGGAGGGGACCTATTTGGTTAAGTTAGTAAATATATAGGTAGTTATTGAAACAGAAATGTATGGTTTTGTATTAGCTACAAAATAGTGACTAAAGTGCTCCATCCGAACTAGTGATTGGTGACGCTGCTTAGCAATGACACACGAAAGGCTGTCAGATTTTTGATTAGCAACTTAGCCTTACTGGTAAGAAGGAGTGGAATGTTCACACAACTGATCCGAGCAGAGGAAGAACAAAATTAGTCCAAAGGCTATTTTTGCCATTAAGAAGAAAAGATTATGTTTGGAAAACGTCATCTTAGTTTGAAATTTTTCTAACACTTTTGTTTCAACCAAAATAAAAGGAAAGGAAATTAGAAAACTGTCTGACCGTCCACTAGCTTTTCCTTCAGGGGACCCAGGTGCTGATGACTAAAACATTCTCAAATGACATGATCATGTTTTCCTCCCGAAACAATACTCACCGCCTATCCCAGTGTGTTACTGCCTCGTGGTTATGGGAAACCACAGGGTTGTGAGGGACTTCGGTGTTCACTGTACTAAGTGCTGAAACTCTCATTTCATTGTTCATATGAAAAATTTCTTCTTTCATACCCATGATCTTTTTTTTTTCTACTCTATAAGAAGGCTTTAATAGTAAAGGAGTTCCCAGAAGGAATTATTTCAAACCATACATCCCTTAATTAAGGTATTTATTCACTACTAACTAGGTCTGTGCCCAACATGTTAGCATGTGTCACATACCACCTTGAATGTTTCCTGTTGATTTCATGAGCATATATCTTGTTTCCCCAATTATGTTGTAAATCATCAATGATAAACTCTGTGTTTCTTACGTAAGCCACTGCATCCAAAAAAAAACAAAAACCTGCAAATGTGACTATTTGGCATCTGGAAAGTACCCATAAATAGTTGGGGTTTGATCATATAATTGGGAATACTTTTATGCATCAGAGCAGAATAAGGATCTCAGTGATGATAATTTTTATTTATCCATGTATTATTTCACAAACTCTACTAAGAGTACCTTAGATTCCATACACTAACTAGAACAATTAAGGAAGATATTGTCCTGTCCTCAGTAAACTAACAGTCTAAAAGATGAGCTAGGTTTCAAATAAATAATCGCAATGCCTTAGGATACATTCCACTATCAAAGTTTGTATAAGATTTAAAGGAAGAAGTGATTCATAGAAGTAGAGGCTTGGGTGGGTTCTTTAAAAATATGCTTTAAAGGTGAAAGGTGATGGGAAGAATTTTCAAGGCAAAGGGAAAAGTAATAATTGGTATAGCTAGAATGTAGTGAAAGTTTAAATTGTGAGAGGTTAGTGTCCAAAGAGGTAAATGTCCGAAAAATTAAACACACGCAATGTTTGGTTCTTCAGATGTCTTTCGGCACTGCCTCTAGTACCTGCGTCCTTGTTTTACCTCCATCTCCATAGCAGACTTTTCCCTTTAGAGCCACTTCCGAAGTGCTCCATCCATCCCCAAGCACACTTTCACCTGGGACCCAAACATGAGCTCCCCTTTGTTCTTTTACCCATAATCATGGGATAGACTATAAAGGCCCCTGCTCAGGAAAAAGCCCAAGCCCTTCTTCCATCCAACAAAAGCCTAGACAATAAATTTGACCACGAAAGCATTGTAGGCCTTGCTAAAGAGTACAGATATCACCCTCTAGTCTAGGCAGGGAGCTTTCATTTTTATACTTTGTTCAGAAATTTAAAAGATGAACATTTAATAGGACCTAACTAGAATGGCATTAAGAAATCTAGATCATAACCTTTGATTCCCATTATGGTCTTCTGAGAATTAATGGAATGATTAACTTAAACCATTAATCCAGGTATACATTTGATCCATTGTTGTTTAGATTTTGGAAAAAGAATTTGAGTCAAGTCTTGGAAGCATGCCAATATTCTACTCTGCAGATTTTAGCAGCACTCAGAGAACTATTCTTGTGATATCCATGTGTCATTATGCATGGATGACTTATTAACCATCAGATGTATTTTAAAATACTGAACATACACAGGTTATAATATGCCCAATAATCATGCACTGTATTGCTTGATTTATGTTACAGGTTTCTCTATTTAACATCAGGGTTTTATTTTTTTCTCGAGGCAATGTCTTCAGAAAACATTGGCTTCTCGCCTCTGCTGCTTTTCAGTGGTAAAGAAGCTTTACATTACAATCCTAAGAGAAGGAGTCATTTTTCTTACCCCAGCTAAAAATCATTTTAAGCATTGGTGAAGCACTGTCTCTTATAAGACTTCGAGTTTAGTTTCAAGTTTCAGCACTCAATGTCAGTCCCTAAAGATGGTATTCCTTTGCTGAAACAGACAACTATGATTAGGGCAACGAGGCTTAGGTCAAGGCTCCTCGTGTCTCCTGCATGCAGTGGTGCAGGTTGTGCACTGGTCACTCCAGGGAGAACCATTCCTGGTCCTCACCATTTTTTATTAGGACTATTTTTCACACAGATAGCAAAATGTCTTCAGGAAAGATAAGCTTCTCCTCATGGACACAAATGGGCCATATATGCTGGCAGCACGTAAGTGTAAGAGATGAAATTTCACTGAATTTATCATTTAGTAGTATATTTATTCATCCCCACACCTATGAACAATGTTTTGATAGTATGCTTTGAAAAGGAAACAAAACCAAAAAAAATTTGGAAAGTTTGAGGGATACTGAAAGGAGGCTGAAATTGGAAGTGATTTAAACAGCGATAACACTTAAGAATTAGAAAAGATGAAAATATGAAACCAAACACAAGCTTAAAAGAAAAAATTATCCTAGAAGTTTAATTAGCGGTTTAAGAATCACAATGACCTTGAAGGCAGAAAGGCTTAATCCACTGGGTGTGTTTTTTTATTAACAATAACTTTACTAACAAACCAAACTAAGAATGATGGGAAATCCAGACCATACTACTAATAGTGATGTAATTAAGAGTGTATAGAAAAATTTTCCAAGTCCATATATTGTCTCAAAATCCAACCTCACTGGGAGAGATTTTAAGCCTTTCAACCTTGGAGAATCATCATCTTCCCTCCAAGTACAGAGGACAAAACACCAGGCTGGAGCAAAGCACCTTGGAAGTTGGACATGAAATTCAGCTCTCTGGAAAAAGTATTAAGACAACAGTTGTCTTGACAAAGTTAAAAGACCTCTACAGAAAGAGTTCAGTTTTTTATCCTTCCTATTTATGTTTTTATTTATTTTTTTTAGAGTAAGCAAATGGGGGAAAACAACGAAAATTATACTGGCAGAGGGCTGACCTCTATTTTGTATAATTTGTAGCTAAAAAGCTTACAGGCTAAAACATGTAAATATATGCAAATCTGAGAGCAAGACCTCAGAAGGGAAATAGCCAGGAGAGATTGAAGAGAATGTGGGCCACACACGGGCAAACTGCTGGGGCTCTTAGCAACCTGGGAACCTGAAATGAATTATTATCTGGGTCCTATTGTGACCTACATAGTGTCCCGGCAGCATGTTGGCAGAAGGAGAAATTTGGGGCTGTAGGAACTGCTTATTTACTTGACCTTGGAGATCCATGAACCAGTAGGACGACTGCTGATCTGGCCCAGTGAGCACACTGCTATAGCTGCAGGCCAGCCGCATGGCGTTAAAGATGACTCACCCTGTGGAGTCGGGGACAAAGGCGGTCTTCTGCTGAGTTTTTCTTTGATTGGATTATGCTGTATCTAAGTTGTAACCATTCCTGGTAATAGCAGTAGAAAAAAACCCCAGCAAAACATACACCACTGTTGTTCATACTTTTTTCAGGTTCACGGGCTTTCTTTTTTTAATCACGCCACAGTGAGAAGAGAAACAGAGCGTGAATTTCAGAAGAAGGGTAGAACAGGAAATCAGTTGCGTTGAATAAAAGAGTGATGCGTTTCTTTAAAAGGAAGCATGTAGATGAATGGAAATGGGAAATACTTGTACCAAGGTGGAGAAAAGCCATGTAACCCTTCTTTAGACCTCAAGAATTCTCAGCACCAGATGGATCACATTAAAGAGCTGGAATGATCCAATGGGAGAGCATCAGTTTCAACTGTTGGGGCTTAGAGATGAGGAACAGAAGAAACAAAATCATAACGCTCCTTAGAGTGCCAAAGCAGAGCTCAGTTCTCCAGATGCTCAGGACTCAGCGTGCTTTTGCTCCCCCCTGCTCCCTGAAATAAACGTCCCTTCAGAGCCCCCTTGAGCATAATTGTGTTTTTCATGACATTATGAATCGGTGGAGCTCTGAGTAAGGTCAGCTGAGGTAAAGGTAACATCTCTTAGCTTTATTCTTCTCTTTTGAGGAGGAATCCATTGAGGGACCAAGTTGTGCTGTCCACTTCAGCCCAAGCAGACATGAGTCATAGCTGAAATTGGATCCTACACCTCATTTTGCTTGTGCAGATTTAACATATAATATGTGTCTCACAAATGGACTCTTTCAGAAGAGTCAAAACCTGAGATGCCATGATTGATGGAAAATTCCAAGTACCCAATTAACATGAATGAGGAAGTTATCAAATGTGAAAACTTCAGGTGGATTAACTGCCATCTAGTGTGTTATGATGTGATGAATAATGGGTATCTGGAGTTCTACTAATGAGCATCTAATGGAAAAGATGGAACTGGCACCAACAGGTTTACTCCCCAAGAATGTGTAAAACAAGTCTTAGTCAAAACCAGAAGATCTTGAGGTGCCACATCCTCTGACCTACATACCATAGGCAGCATTTTACCTTGTAGGTGTGTTACAAGAAAGACACAAGCCAGACAGCTCACAATATTTTCACGGGACAGAAATCTCAGTCTTAAATTGCTCTAGCCATTACTCTATTGTCTTAACTGTTACAGTGCACCTCAGGATATTACTCTCCAGAAATCACCCAGGTCGGTGAGATTACCCGTACTTAGCAAGGTAGTCTGACAGAGGAGGGCAATGGTGGCCTGGAGTTGCAAGCAACAGTACAACAAATTCTCCAATATGGCATAGATATCACTCAGAACTATATGTACTCTTTCTTTTTCATCCAGAAAGGCTTTTTATTAAGAAGATGTCTTTTAAATAAAGAATTAGGATAATTTGTCACCAAAACTAAATGACTGCCTATGAGGAGCCATTTGAAAGATCCCAAAACATCTCCAGAACACAGATTTGCTGCTATTGCCTGAAATGTCACCATTAAAGTTTTGTTCCATTAAGCACTGTCTCACCGTTGGGATATGGTTATCCCTAAAAAGGAGAGTGTGTGCAGTATCCTGTAGGACAATGGCAAATATTCACCAAAGGAGTTAGTGTCTTTCCAACAAAGAGCTACAATGGAAAGAATTTTTATGAAGAGGGAGAAGAAAACAGAAAGGCTCTGATCTTAGCCCGCTGTGTAAAAGGAACCCATGTGGAATGGCAGCCCTGGACAGCCATAGCGTGGAGTTAGTAGATACAGTGAAGGGAATAAAAAAAATCCCAATTGAATCTTCACAGTTCTTCAAAAATATCACATTCTTTCTTGCATTAAATCTTTACACGAGTTATTCTCTTCTCATGGAAGACTCTTTAAACCATGCCAGGTTTCTTTCATTTATTCTGACTAACTGAAAAAATTTTTAAGTTTAGAGCAATTTTCTTATGCTTTTACTCTTATTCCAATGCCTAGAATATTATGTATGCTCAATAATTTTTATAGTGATAAATGAGAAAATTGGAGTTAGGACAATACTTAAGATCAATTCCTCTTAGTTCACAATTCTGCCTTGGCCCATCTTAATTAAATGAAGCTTATTTTCTGAATATATATATACTTGTAAGTTGAAAATGCATTTGGCTAAAAAAATATTGCCAGTCACTATGATTATATCAATATTGCTGAGCTTTTTAAAAACATCATGATATTATTAAAACAAATTTTAGAAAAATAGGAACCTATCAAAGTGATAAGATTTCTAGTATATCTTATACAGCCATTTTGGGGGGATCTCTGAGACTTTCTAACATTTTTATTAATGAAAAACTCCCTGAATTCTAACTTTTCACTTAAGAAAATTACTTCTGTCTAAATATTTTGGCTTCCTTTCAAATCTCTTATTTCAGAATTTTAAAATATTTTTTAAATATCCTTATCAAGAAGTAAAATACATATTAAAAATTAGAGACCAAAAGCTTCTAACCAGGTCAAGCAATTATCTATTGAAATAGGCACTACTGCCCCAATAGTGAGCCTTTGGTTAATAAGAACGAGTGAACCAAGAGAGAAACAGAGTCTGTGGATCATTCTATTCTCAACCTACTGATGATTGGTGGACTCCTTAGACTAATAGTAATCAAAACCTAGGTTTTAGAGCTTTATAGTATATTCATTTCCTTTTAAAAGAAATGAAATAACATTTAAAGTCTATACATTGATTTTTTTACCCCCTAGGAAAATGTTCTTAATGGATAATTTAACAGGAGCAAGATGACAGGCATAGAAATGACAACAGACCCCTAAAATTCTAAAGGTCAGTGGTCCTCCTCCCTAGGGTAAATTAATACAAAGGTTAGAAACTATTTAAACTTATCATTCAGTTAAGTAAATTTCTGTTAAGTGACTAAAGCTTTTGAACTTCAGAACAATAAAGAAGTGCTTTGCTCTTCATCTGTCTGAAGGAATGGAGGAATAAAGGAAAAAAGGAAGGGGGAGAAAAAAGGAAGAAAGGGGCCCAACATACTATAGGAGGATATTTACAGTTGTAGTTAAAAATCATGAGTCTTAAGATGACTGGGAGTAGTTTCCGATACAAGCTTACTGAATGACGATTCTACAATATGAACTAAAGCCTTCAAAATCTTCATGCATTTGATTCAATAATTCCATTCCTAAGAATTTATTCCAATAAAAGCAGCAAACAAGTGTGTTTAGATATGAATGTTCTTTGATATTTTTTCTTAGAGTAAAATAAATTTATGAAAATAAGTGTTTGGTTAAATAATGATCTTTCATGATGATATAGATATATATTTGTTGACATACAAATGTTTTGACATACAAGTGTTATTGACATAAAAATATTAGTTATCTTCTGTTATACAGAGAAATAGATTACAAACTGACATACATGGTATAATTCCACATTGTAATATATGCTTATGTTTTTATATATTTTCCTAAGAATAGTTCACATATATGACACATATATAACATACACTTAAGACCAAACCAAAAAGGAAAACTAGAGACTAAAAAAGGTTATCAATAAAGGCTGGAGTTTAGTTTTTGTATTTCTATAGCCTAGTTATTAACAGTAAGAATGATACAGGTAGTAAAAAAGAAAAAAATAAAGGGAACTTTAAAAAATCTATTATAGATACTAAAAAGAAAAAGATATAATGATGATGATATTTGTCTTTAATGCTGACAACATAATTTTTACTTCTTTAGTTTTATTCAAAAAGCAGGAAAAAGCAATGATGGTTTTGTCCTGAAAGTTTTCCCCCGTCTAAGTACTTCTCTCAGACTTACTATTTATTTACCACATATTCTGGGACATGACTACAAATTGGTTCCCAACTTGGGAATACACAAACCCCCCAAACTAATATGTAAAACAAATTGTTCCATCATCCCATGGTTAACAATGGTGAAAGAATTATTGGTATTATAAATAATATTCAATTGAAATTTTAGAGCAGATATGGCTCTGCCTGAGTCGTTTATTGGAAAATCATTTGTTTCACATCAGTTTTGGCATCGAGTATTCACTGTGAATTATGTCGTTATAGCCCAGTTTATTATATTTCTGTTTGTTCCACTATGTATATATGTGTCTTAGGCTTTAAAAAGGTAATTTGTGCCCTCAAAATGTATTATGTAACAAACTGTGATTCATGCAAATCACTTTGATTTGTTTTCCAAAAATGTAGCTGGCTTCAATTAATCAGTTGCTATTCATTTCATATGTTTCAATTGCACTCACAACAAAAGCTCCAGTGGGTTATCACTTACATGGGGGACTGGCCTCTAGAGGGTATGAAAGACACAACAATCAGACATTATACCAAGCATACAATTACGGTGTGTGTCCCCACAAACTCCAATAAATCACACACTGCATTATGTTGGACTCCCACGTCTCCGAAGTTCTCCCTCCCCCGAGCCACCCACCTGCTATAATCACAGCGTTCTGCCGTGCGTGGGTGCACGGCTCTCAACCAGCTGAGGTCTATTCCGCGACCCCCGACGTGCAGCAGGAGCCAGCCAGGCAGATTGCTATATCCATGTTTGCAGGCTGCCCATCACGACAAATGCGTGTCTGGAAATGCCGGGCCCCTCAGCGCCGGTTTTGTTTAGGGGAGAAAGGAAGGAAAAGCAACATGTCGATTTTACTTGTGCCTAGACATATAGGTAACATACAATATTTTTGTGTAGCTCTTATTACTCAAAATGTAAAAAATGGACGTAGTACATACTTGCAAGAGATGTTATAAACTAAGTATAGAAAATGTTTACTTTCGTAAAGGTTTTATTTTAATTATTGGACATCTTAAAGCAAAATTACCACTCCTGCTTTTACTTAAGTGTCACATCCTATCCCATAGGATGAACTAATAATAATGGGCTGGGATTTGCATTTTATAAGAGGTATACTATTATTTATTTTCCTAGCAATAACAGGGTACTTAGTGTCACTTAAAATAGAAGGCATTATTAAAGCAAAACCACTTTTCTATGCTAGCTATTTATAAACCACTATATGAATAGTTCTAAAATATAGGGTACTGAAATGACTAATTGTATGGAATAGGTACTCATTAGGAGTAAAAGTGCCCACAAAGGGAAGATTTCTATGTGGAGTTCTGATATCCCTCTGTCAGCCATGGCCAAGTTACACTGATGACAATGACCCAAGGTCTTATTTAAAGATATTTCTTCTGGGGCCAATTACCATGGAAATAAATAAAGGTCAGAAGAATGTAACATTAGACATATTCTCACCATGTAGGGACATTTGGTCTAAACTGGGTTAGGGAAGACTGTAGGCGAGAAGACCAAACAACAGGTCGCCATTCATACAGCACGTAACTGTGAACTTTTACGTGGTTGTCTTTCAATAAGACAAACCTTAACGGCATTTAGGTAAAGGCCACAAACAGTAGTTGGTAAGCATTTCAAAGGGAAATGACAACTTTAACATTGTTACCATTGTATGTTTGCAGGTCCAATTTTCTCTTCTCATTCTTCTACTTTGATGCATTAAAGAAAGAAAGAAAGAAAGAGAAAATGAATGTGAATAAACATTTATTAAATTGCTATCATGTTATTACTAATCAGAACCTTGCCTATGGTATTGAGTGCAGCAGTCACAACAAATCTGTAAAGGATACCAGTCCCATCTGAGCCAACAGAGGGTCAAAGAAGATAAGCAACAATGCAGGTTTGGGGCCAAGCTGAGTACTCCAGCCTGTTGGGTTTCCTTCTTAGCCTTACTTTAGAAAAGGAGAACCACTTAGCTGTCAACTGTGATGAAATATTTGTTTTATTGCACCACCTAAAAAAGATTTTTCTTTGTGAAACACAGAAATAAAACTCACCATTTAAATGATGTCCCGATCCCTGATTTCTGTTAGGAAATAGGGATATGGCAAAGGGGCCCTGCGCGTGCGATGAAGTTGAGGATGTCAACCTGCGAAGGTTATGCTGTATTTTCCAGGTGGGTCCAATGTAACCACAGGGTCGGAGTGAGAGAGCAGGAGATATGATGACAGAAATAGGGGCTGGAGTGACGCTCTCTGAAGATGGAAGAAGGAGCCCAAGGCCAAGGAAGGCAGATGGCCCTTAGAAGCTGGGCAAGGCAAGGAAGTGAGGTCTCATTTCTGACCCCTGGGCTCTAGGATTATAAAATCCTAATGTGCTGAAGACACTAAATTTGTAGTAATTTTTTATAGCAACAATAAGAAACTAAGCCAACCATCATCCCCACCCTAACAATGAAACAAAGCTGGCAAAAGTACAAACTTAGAGTTTTAAACATATCAAAGAGCTCATGGTAAACGAAAACCCTAAAACAATGAAACTTTAAGATGGACAAGACTTTCCTAAGAAAGAATATCATCTGGCTGCTTTTACTGATTGGAAAACAATAGTAAAAAGAGAAGGAGAAACTAACCTTCCACGGATGGAGGTAAAGAGAAATCAGCACCACTTTCCACAGATGTTGCATAGCTATTGTGGGTTAGTATGAGAGAGTGAATCTGCACCTGCCCACCGTCTTCCCCAAGACCATCACTAAGTGCATGGGGACAACACGCTAAGGGCTGGGAGCAAGAAGAGAGGCTGAGAGAGATCTCCCCTTAGGCACACAGACCTTCACCAAAGCGCAGGCAGAGGAGACCAGAGTCTTCATGCCGGGAGGGGAGGACGGTGAGATGGAAGTATTCCCGAGTCTCACAGAATCTTCTCTGGCCTTTTACTGACTTCAAGGTAGGAGGCCTTTGAAGGGTGGCAGCAGGGTAGGAAAACAGGCATTGCCTGAGGTGCACCAAGGGGTTAAGAAAGCAGTATAAATAGAGATGTCCTCAGATACAGAAAATCAGGACAGGTTCGGTGAGCAGTAAGTGCTTCTGATAACTCAAAATGTTGGGAATTGCGTTTTAAAACATTGAAGTCTCTCTAGAGAATTATTGGTGCTCATATCTCAAACCCTACTGAAAAGAAAGTGCTCAAAGTATTTGAAGCCAGGAGCAAACTAACTCTAACTAAATTTACCACAAAGCCTATGTTCAGTGCAACTGCAGATTAGACTGGCTCAGCACCCATCCCAGTGGGCTGGCAGAAGAAGGGAAAGCCCTTCGCTAGCAGTTTCTACTGTTCTTGACACAAAATGATTGCCATAGAATAAAAAGTATGAAACAGGTGTAGAAGTACAAAATGTGACCAATAAGGAAAAGGCAGAAAGAGGCTGACAGATGACCTACATATTGGATTTAGCTAAGAAGAACTTTAAAATAACTGTCATAACTGTGTTACAGAATCTAGTGAAACTTGATGAGATTAAAATTTTCAGAAGATAAAATGTACAACTATAAAAAGAGCTAAGTAGAAATGCTAGGCTAATAAAAGCAGTGTAAAATTCGTTCATTGGGCACAGGGGCATACTGTGCACAGCAGAAGGAAAGATCAGTGAATGGGCAAACAACAATAGAAATCAAACAGAAATGCTAAAAGAAAGAAAGATTTAAACTGAATGGGGAATTTAAGACTTATTGAGTGATATCAAACCATCTAACATATGTATAATTGCTGTTCCAGAAAGACAAAGAGAGAAGGAGAGTGAAAGAGAGAGAGTGAAAGAGAGAGAAAAGAAGCAAAAATGGGACAAAGAATGACTGGAAGAGATAATAGCTAAGAATTTTCCAAAATTAATAAAATATACCAACTCACAGATTCTAGGCATAATATTTGCAAACTATAGAAACAAAAGATAAAGAGAAAATCTCAAGAACAGTCAAGGGAAAAAACCACATTACATGCAAGAGAAAAGAATAATAAGAATGAAAGTTGACTTCTCATTACAAAAAAACAATTAAAGGAGGGCAGAAGTCAATGAACTGACATTTTTAAGTACTGAAAGCAAAACTAGAATAGTGTGTATAGCAAATATATTCCTCATAAATAAAAGCAAAAAACAATTTCAAAAGACAAAGTCAAAAGGATTTGTCTCAATAAATCTGAATGATATGACATGCTAATGAAATCATTTTAGTATAAAAAAAGAAAAATAATGCAAGATAGAAGCCTACATCTACTACATCAGAAAGAGTACCTATGTGGATAAATGTAAGAAACATGTACCTTTTCTATTTATAATGTATATTTACATATTATCTGTGTATTCATGTTTAATTTGATATGTATATATTTAACTTATGCATATTTACATTTAATTTTTAAGACTATTGAGAATGTAAAAATAATGTGTTTAAGGTAATAAGATATAAGTAAAATATATATCAAAACACAAAAAATAGGAGGGAAATTAAATAGAATTATGATGTAAAGTTCTTACACTGTATGCACAGTAACATTTAAAAGCTGACTATAGCATCAGGACTTCCAGTCAAGAAGGAGGTATAGGTAAACATGACTTGCCTCCTCATACAACCACAGCCAAAATTACACAAAACTACAAAATGACTATCACCCAGAACTGTCAGAAAATCAAGCTGTGTGGATGTCCAACAACAAAAGAATTAAGAAGTCACATTCATTCAGATGGGTAGGAAGGGCAAAGAAACAGAGACACAGAAATGCAGAGATGCTGACTGAGTGGTCCTGCATCCACATGTAGTGGATAAAAATCAGGACAGATATCTCAGGGGTGAGAGGTCCCAGCCTCATACCAAGCCCCCAGCACAGGGTTCCAGTGCCAGGAATGTAAGTTTCCATAACTTCTGGCTCTAAAAGCCAGTGGCAGTTGGGGCAGTGTAAGGAACTGTGGGATTCTTAGGTATCTCCTGCTAAAGTGTCCACAGTTGGACTTAGGACATATGCAGATTCACTCCCTCTGGGCTCCAGCACAGGACCAACTGCATGAAGGGCACCAGTGGCATATATGAAGAAACCGAAGTCTGGCATCAGGGCGAGTGCCAGGGGAAGGATTCCTCCTGGGTAAAACTCCAGGGACCATAAAGTGGCCATTGTCATTTTTCTGAACCCTCCCCCACCAGAGGCACAGAGTGGCAACACCGTAGCTGAGATTCCATCAACCTGGTTCACATAGGTTGCACTTTCCAGGTGATTACCTAAGGCTCTGCCTCATCAAACGTACAGGTGTGCTTTTCTACATTAGTCCATGCTGCTAAGACAGGGAGTCAAAGTGGCTCTACCTAATAAACAGAAACAAACACGGGGAGGCTGCCAAAATGAAGGGACAAAGAAATATGACCCAAATGAAAAAAACAGAACAAAACTCCACAAAAAGAACTAAACAAAATATAGATAAGCAATCTATCAGATGCAGAATTCAAAACACTGATTATTAGGATGCTCAAGGAACTCATTGGGTACTTCAACAATATAGAAAAGACTCAGACAGAAATAAAGTTTACACTAAGCAAAATAAAGAAAAATTTACAGAGAATCAACAGTGGGGTGAATGAAGCCAAGAATCAAATCGATGAGTTGGAACACAAGGAAGAAAAAAAGTTCAATCAGAGCAGCAAGAAGAAAAAAAGAACTAAAAATGAGGCTAGGGTAAGGAACCTCTGGGACAACTTCAAACATACCAGCATCCAAATCATAGGGGTACCAGAGGAGAAAAGAGCAAGAAATTGAACACTTACTTGAAAAAATAATGAAAGAAAACTTCCTTAATTTGGTGAAGGAAATAGACATACAAATCCAGGAAGTATAGAGAGTCCCAAACAAGTTGGACGCAAAGAGGCTCACTCCAAGACACATCATAATTAAAATGCCAAAGTTTAAAGATAAAGAGAATGTTAAAAGCAGCAAGAGAAAAATAGAGTTTCCTACAAGGCAGTTCCTGTAAGACTGTCAGCTTATTTCTCAAAAGAAACTTTCTGGGTTTAAAGGGATTGGTAAGAAATACTCAGTCATGAAAAGCAGGGACTCCCAACCAAGATTTCTCTACCCAGCAAAGCTATCATTTAGAATCAAAGGGCAGATAAAGTGCTTCCCAGACAAGGTAAAGCTGAAGGAATGCAGCATCACCAATTATTATATAATGTGTTAAAGGGACTTATCTAAGAAAAAGAGGAAGATCAAAACCATGAACATTAAAATGGTAATAAATTCACAACTACAAAACAACTGAATCTAAAAAACAAACTGAGCAAACAAGCAGAAGTGAAACAGAATCATAGATATGGAGATCATTTAGATGGTTATAAGTTGGGATGGAGAAAGGAGAGAATAGGGAAAAGGTGCAGGGATTAAGAAGTACAAACTGGTAGGTACAGAATAGACAGGGGGTGGTTAAGAACAGTATAGGAAATGGGGTATCCAAAGAAGTTATATGCATGACCCATGGACATGAACTAAGGGGGAAAGTTGCAAGAGGGAAGGTGGGTACTGGGTGCAAGGGGGCAAAGGGGAAAAAATTGGGATGACTATAATAGAATTATCAATAAAATATATTTTAAAATAAAAACATAAAAGTTGTCTATAACAAAGATGAATATTGTACCTTTAGAGCATATTATTGAAAAGTAATAAAAGGTAATAAAATGGAATTCTAAAAAATATTTCATTAACCCAACAGAAGACAGAAAAAGAGAAACAGGAAGATCAGATAGTACAAATAGATGATTAACACAATTATGTAAAAAATTACATTAGGTACACATGTGTTCCTTGAAAAGGCAAAGATTTTCAGACTGGGTTAAAAAGTATTGTAAAGCAATTTGATGTTGTCTTAAGATATACACTTTAAGTATAATGAGCAAATAAATAAAGACAGATATAGGTTGAAACAAACAAGAGGAAAAAGGTATTGTAAATATCACACAAAATAGACACTGACAAAAAAAGATAAATAGCATTACAAAGACAATTACCATGTTAATAAAATAGCGAATTTTGAAAAAAAAGATAGAGACATTTTTAAAGGATAAATGTGCCAATTCATTAAAAAAGCTATAAGAATTCTAAATATATATGCAGTGAGTGAGAACTTTGAAATACATGAACCAAAAATGGTCAGAACTAAAGGGAGAAATAGACAAATCCATAATGAAACTGGAGATTTTTAACACCTCTCTGTCTGTAATTGATAAACCAACGGAACAACTACAATAAAAAGTAAGAATATAGAAACTCTGAAAAACATTGCCAACCAAACTGAACAAATTAATATTTACAGAACATTCAACCAACAACTCAGGAATACAAATTCCTTTGAAATGCCCACAAGATAACCAAGTTAGATCACATGCTGGGCTGTAAAAAAAAAAAAACTATCAAGAAAATAAAATCATACAGAGTATTTCTCTGACCAAAATAGTATTAAATTAGAAATAATATGCATAAAACCTCAAACTATTTATAAAATAAGTTACACACATGTAAATAATTCATGAGACAAAGAATAAACCACTATAAATTTTTTTAAATATTTCAAAGAGTAATAATGAAAATACAATATATAAAAATTTTTATGATACAGTGAAGGCAGTACCTAGAAGAAATGTATTGATTTGTACTTCTGCATAAAGAAAAGAATGCTTAAAATAAGTCATCTCAGCTTTTATTTTTAAAAAGCTGGGAAAATGGGCCAAAGAAGACTTCAGAATAGGAAAAAATAAAGATAAAACAGAAATCAATGAAATAGAAGACAAAAACACAACTAAGCAACTTAAATGTTTGTTCTTCGAGAAGAGTAATACATTTTATAAATCCTAGCAAGACTGGCCAAGAAAAAAAGATGGAGGAAACACAAATTACTAGTGTCCAAAATGAAAGAGAGATAGCTGTTCAAAGGAAAAACAGAGATATTTTAAACAATTATATGCCAATAAATTCAACATAGATGAAATGAAAATTCTTTGAACAATACACTTTCCAAACACTGACACAAAGAAAACTTTTTTAAATAACTGAATAGCCATATATATAACAGGAGAAATAATTTGAACTGAAATTTTACACACATATACAAAAAAAAAGAACAGAAAACAAAAACTCTGAGTTCCAGATGGTTTAGTGAATTCTACTAAACATTTCAGAAGAAATAATAACAAACATACAGAATTATTTTTACAAAAGAGAGGAGAAGAAAAGAAACATCTTCCAATTTATTTTGGATAAAATAAGTAACAGTAACCCTTATTACAAATTTCACAAGGATATTATCAAGAGAAAAATTTAAAGGAAATAAAATTACAGATAAAATTCATTCATGAATATATATAAACATCCTCAACAAAATACTAATAAATCAAACCAGTGATATATAAAATGGATCATATATTCCATAATCAATGGCATATATAATAAGAATTCAAATTTGGTTTAATAATCAAAAATCAATCAGTATAATTCATCATATTGATGTAATAAAAAGGGAAATTATATGATGATAAATGCAGGAAAGACATTTGACACAATTTACTACTTATTTATAATACAATTCTCATCAAACAAAAAATAAAGGATTTTTTCCTCAATCTAATAAGTGGCATCTATTAAATACATATGGTAATCATCAAGCTTAACAGCAAAATATTGTGGTGTATCATGTAAGTTGGTGGACTAGTCTCATTTTTTTGATGTATCAGTCCAGTTTTCCCAACACCATTTATTAAAGAGACTGTCTTTACTCCACTGTATGTCCTTGCCTCCTCTGTCAAATATTAATTGACCATAAAGGCGTGGGTTTATTTCTGGGCTCTCTGTTCTGTTTTATTGATCTACATGTCAGTTCATATGCCAGTACCAACCTGTTTTGATTACAGTGGCCTTGTAGTATAGCTTGATATCAAGTACTGTGATCCCTCCAACTTCCTTCTTCTTTCTCAATATTACTGTTGCTACATGGGACCTTTTGTGGCTCCATATAAATTTTCAAAATATTTGTTCTAGTTCTGTGCAATACATCATTGGAATCTTGATAGGAATTGTGTTGAACCCATAGATTGCTTTGAGTAGTATGGACATTTTAATGATGTTAATTCTTCCAATCCATGAACATGATGTATGCTTCCAGTTATTTGTATCTTTCCTCAATTTCTTCAGTGTCCTATAGTTTTCTGAATACAGGTCATTTACCTCCTTGGTTAAATCTATTCCTAGGAACTTTATTTTTTGTTGTTGTTGCAAGAGTAAATGGGATTGTTTTCTTAGTTTCGCTTTCTGGTAGTTTATTATTGCTGCATAAATATACCATCAAATTCTGAGTATTGATTTCGTATCATGTTACTTTGCTGAGTTCATTTATTAGGTCTAGTGGTTTCTGGGTGGATTCTATAGGGTTTTCTATGTACAATATCATGTCTATCATGTCTGCGAATAATGACTGTTTTATCCCTCTTTTCAAATTTGGAGGCCTTTTATTTCTTCCTCTTGTCTGATTGCTGTGGGTAGGACTTCCAGCACTATGTTGAATAAGAGTGATGAAAGTGGACATCCCTGTCTTGTTCCCATCTTTAGAATGCTTGTAGTTTTTGCCCATTGAGTATGATGCTGGCAATGGGTTTGTCATACATAGCCTTCAATATGTCGTAGTATGTTTCTACTATTTCCATTGTGTTGAGAGGTTTTTTAAAAGATTTCATTTATTTTACTTTTAGAGAGAGGGGAAGGGAGGGAGAAAAAGAGGAAAAGAAACATCAATATATGGTTGCCTCTCAAGTGCTCCTTACTAGGGACCCAGCCCACAACACAGACATGTGCCCCGACTGGGGAATTGAACCAGTGACCCCTTGGTTCATAGGCCCATGTTCAATCCACTGAGCTACACCAGCCAGGGCTGAGATTTTTTTATCATAAATGGGTGCTGGATTTTATCAAATGCTTTCTCTGCATCTATTGACAAGATCATGTGGTTTTTATCCTTCATTTTGTTGATGTGGTGTATCACATTAATTGATATGTGAATATTGTACCAACCTTGCATCCCCAGGACAAATCCCATTTGATCATGGTATATGATCTTTTTAATGTATCTAATCATTTAATTATATGTAGAGCATAACTTACTTTTATTGTAACCAAAAATTATGGACTCACCTGATATACTGAATAATTCTATAACATGCTGACAATTGTTTTTTGCAAGCATGTCTAAAAAATTTTTAAATGAGGAGGTTCCAGTTAAGATGGAGGCATAGGTAGATACACTTTGTCATCTCAGACAACGAAAAGAAAGATAACAACAAATTTAAAAACAAAAGAAAACAACCAGAAGTGCCAGAAAATCAAACTGCATGGAAATCTGACAACCAAAGAGTTAAAGAAGAAACATTTATCCAGACTGGTAGGAAGAGTGGAGATGGGTAGCTGGGGTGGAGAGGGCATGGGGCAAGGCAGCAGTTGGCCAATAGGGCAGGTGAGACAGCCACTGGAGGACCCAGATATCCCACATTCACATGCAGATGAGCGGGGAGGAGCAACTGGGGAGTGAGAGAAGCCATGCAACCCAGGGTTCCACATGGGGAAATAAAGCCTCAAAATCTCTGTAAAATCCTGTGGGGGGTTGAGATGGAGGGGGAAACTCCCAGTCTCACAGAAGAGACCATTGGAGACACCTACAGGGTCCTAAAATGTACACAAACCCACTCACCTGGGAATCAACACCTGAAAAGGTATAATCCACTTGTGGGAAGTGAGGGAAGTGACAGAAAGTGGGGTGACAGCAGCATTGTTCCCTCTCTGACCCCTCCCCTACATACTGCACCACAATACAGGGAAGGCAAATACCTAAAGCTCCGCCCCTTACAACATAACAGGTGCACTGAGACAAAGAAATATGGCCTAAATGAAAGAACAGATCAAAATTCCAGAAAAAGAACTAAGAGACAAGGAGACAGACGACCTATCAGAAGCAAAGTTCAAAACACTGGTAATCAGGATGCTCACAGAAATAACTGAGTATGGTTACAAAATAAAGGAGGAAATGAAAACTATACCAAGTGAAATAAAGGAAAATAGTTCCACCTGGTGTGGCTCCATGGGTTGAGTGCTGGCCTGGGAACCAAAGAGTTGCTGGTTTGACTTCCAATCAGGGCGTATGCATGGGTTGTGGGCCATGTCCCCTGAAGGGGGCATGCGAGAAGCAACCACACATTGATGTTTCTCTCCCTCTCTTTCTCTTTCCCTTCCTTTCGCTCTAAAAATAAATAAATAAAAAATCTTTTTAAAAATAAAGAAAAATATACAGGGAACCAATAGTGAAAGGAAAGAAACTGGGACTCAAATCAACAATTTGGGACCAGAGGAAGAGATAAATATCCAACCAGAACAGAATGAAGAAACAAGAATTCAAAACAATGAGGAGAGGCTTAGAAACCTCTGGGACAACTTTGAACATTCCAACATCTGAATCATAGGGGTGCCAGAAGGAGAAGAGGAAGAGCAAGAAATTGAAAACTTATTTAAACAAACAATAAAGGAAAACTTCCCCAATCTGGCAAAGGAAATAGACATGCAAGTCCAGGAAGCTCAGAGAGTCCCAAAGAAGTTGGGTCCAAGAAGAAACATACCAAGACATATCATAAATAAATTACCCAAGATTAAAGATAAGGAAAGAATCTTAAAACAGCAAGGAAAAAGGAGACAGTTACCTACAAAGGAGTTCCTATCAGCTGATTTCTCAAAAGAAACCTTACAGGCAAGAAGGGGCTAGAAAAAAGTATTCAAAGTCATGAAAGGCAAGGACCTACATCCAAGATTACTCTATTCAGTAAAGCTATCATTTAGAGTGGAAGGGCAGATAAAGTGCTTCCCAGATAAGGTCAAGTTTAAAGAGTTCATCAACAGCAAGCCCTTATTATATGAAATGTTAGAGGGACTTATCTAAGAAAAAGAAGATCAAAAACTATGAATAGTAAAATGACAACAAACTCATAACTATTAACAAATGAAGCTATAAAACAAAGACAAAAACTAAGCAAACAAGTATAACAGGAGCAGAACGACAGAAATGGAGATCACATAGAGGGTTATCAGTGAGGAGGGACAGGGGGAGAATGGGGAGAAAAATGTACAGGGACTAAGAAGCAAAATTGGTAGGCACAAAATAGAAGGGGAGAGGTTAAGAATAGTATAGGAAATGGAGAAGCCAAGGAACTTATACATGCAATTCACAGACATGAAGTAAGGGGTGGGAATGCTGGATGGAGGAGGGGCACAGGGCAGGGCAAGGGGAGAAAAAACTGGGACAACTGTAATGACATAGTCAATAAATTATACTTAAAGAAAGAAATTTTAAAATGAATCATCTTATCCTAAATATAATCAAACTTCCACAAATTGCTATTACTTATGAAAAATAAAGGATAAAGAAATAAGTTATTTGGCATGGCAAGGAAATAATCAGTCAAACCCCAAAATTAGAATATCTCACAAGATGAATGATCCTATTTCTTCTTAATAAATAGCATCTTAAAAGGGAGGAGGACCTGTTATAGATGAAAAGAAACTTAAGAGAGGTATCAACAAAATAAATTATACTTGCTTAGGCCTGTTCAGATCTTTTACCAAACAAAGCAAGTATAAAAAAAAATTTAATCAATTAAAGAATTTTGAGTATGGACTAGGTATTAGATGATAATAAAAAACTATTAATTTTGTTAGCTGTGATAATGGTATTATAGCTACATTAAAAAATTTATTTTCATCTTAATGATTTATAGGAAGTATTTAGAGTGAAATAACATGAGGTCCGAGATTGTTTTTAAATGATTCTAGCAAAAAATAAAAATGTAAGTGAGGGGGATAAATGGAACAAAGTTAACAATTATTGACTCTGGGTGATAGGAACATATGAATTCATTGTACTATTTTATTTTATTTTGTGTATGCTAGTAATTTTAAATTTTAAAATTAAAAATTTTAATTAATGATTATATATGAACACAGGTTACTGTTATGTTTCAGTGAAAAATACGGGTAGCTATCTCTCAACATCTTACTGTTCATAGGTTTCCAAATTACATATAAATTATTTATTGTTTCTAAACTTTTATGTTACATTGATCTTTTTAAGTCATTAAACAATTAACACCAATGAGTTAATTAAAGAAAATACCGTATTTAACACTAACCTCTTTTTATTCCTTTTTATAGTACATCATTAAGTGAATTTTATATAAATTATTATATATTTTACATATTTATATGTATTTGTTCTTTGAAAAAGTTAATATATTGTATAAAATCCTAGCAAGATTGGCCAAGAAAAAAAGTCAGAGAAAATACAAATACTAATGTCCAGAAATAAGATATATATATTTATCTTATATATCATATATGTGTGTGTGTGTGTGTGTGTATCTTATTTCTGTGTGTGTGT
Source organism: Mormoops blainvillei (assembly GCA_004026545.1). NCBI lineage: Eukaryota > Metazoa > Chordata > Mammalia > Chiroptera > Mormoopidae > Mormoops > Mormoops blainvillei. The sequence goes on from PVJD01003157.1 coordinate 133,167, forward strand.
ATATAGTACGGCCAGGCACCATCCCTTTTATTCCCCCCAAGCTGAAACAATAGGTCCAATCTCTATGAAGCCTTATGAATTTTTTTCCAAAAAGCTTTCTGATTTCTCAAATGTATAAGGTGAATAAAATTGAGTTTTGATAATACCGGTTTGTAATCTTTGCTGTGTGATCTTTGAAAAGCTATCTATCCCTCTGACTTCAGTTGTATCCAGACTCAGACAAGACTCAGATAAATTTGCTATAAATACAATAAAAAAGAAAGCCAGTTCTCAAGGTTTTGTTGGTGCATTACAGACACACACTCACTCCCTCAACACCCCTAATGGCATTCAAACTCAGTTTAATTGCCAGCTAACTATTCCGGATCCCGCATTCCCTACCTACCCATATTCCTTCTCTGCATTCTCAGGAGATTTGATCTGCATAACTTTTAGGAATCTATTATCTTTGGTTTACATTTCTGCCTTTGGGAAGATTGTGAGTCATTGTGCAAAAATTCCTACTATTAAAAGCCAGAAAACCTAGTTTCTTCAACCTAGGCCAAGAATCCAAAGTCGCTAACCCTATATACTCATCTGTTGTAATGAAATCAACATTAACCTATCCTGTGGTGTTACTCGGAGGGTTAAGAGACATCCCCTGATTTTAGAACAGTGTCCAGCACATAGTAACATCTTCATAGATATTAGCAATTCATATTGTTGTATAGTTATTTTCACACATCTCTGTTTCCCACACTCCCTTATAAATTCCTCAAGAATAAAAATTGTTCCTACTTAGTTCTTTGCCTATAATAAGTTCTTTAAAATAGTTCAGGAAGGAAAATAAAGAGAGAGAAAAAAGACATTTTAAGTGGATAAGAAACATTGAATAGCACCTCAAGTAAAATGTGTTCATTTAAGACAGAAATCAGGGTAATATATATTGTATGATTAAAGTTCTCTTCACAGAACACCCAGTATGAGATTTCAGAAGAAAGACATGTTTTGTAGACATAATTTTAAATATATGAGTTGTGTTTGTTAGAAAAAGTAAAAGTAGTTTCTCCTAGCTTTACTGCATTTCATTTGCCGCATCCAATAAATTATTTGGTATTGAACAAAATAAAATCCCACTGATACACTGAATGTTTCACTCTTCAGCAGTTGGTACTACCATTGTTAGACTTCCTGAGCACGAAGGACATAGAGAATGAATCTAAAATGAAAGGGCACATAAGGAAGTACAAGTAGAAAGATTTGAAGGACATGACAGGTTAGAGGTCTGGGTGGTTTTGAAAGATAAGAAGCTTAACTCTACCTGGGCATCAATAAAACACTCCTGTGTCAATTTCACACACATACACACAAAAGTATCTATTTTTTCATTCACAACAGCATTTGCCTGGCTGATGAACTATAGTTACATTTATAAGCAGAACAGGAGCAGAGTAAATCCTATTTCAGTGGAAAAATACTAACATTTGATGTCATTCCAGAGTTCCATGATGCTGTGTGGATGAGAATTCTCCAAGTGCTCTGAGCTACGGATTTGTCTGAAATGCCAAAAGCAACAACTTGAAAAGGTGTAAAGGTAGATAAAGTCTGCTTGACTCCTTGGCCCAAATTGGATTCAATATTCCAAGTCTAGTTCACATCCAACACAAATAATCATTCCCACATAAAATAAACATGGGGAAAGATCCAGACTGATAAATAATAATGTATACATCCAATTAGGCAAAGACAAGACAGAAAACAAGCTAGGACATAGTCCTGCCAAAGTGGTTTAAATCGGTATATTGCTGCCTCGTAGTTATCCAATTTATTCACATTTTTATGATTTTATTGCAAAAACTGTTTTTATTCTGAGTAGTAATCTTACAAATATTTAATTTTCAGATTTCTCTTTTATTCAGTATTACAAATGGTTCTTCCTCAGTGCGTCTGAAAGAGACTTTGTACTCTGCCCTTATCCAATACTTATGACCTAAATTTTGACTGATAGATGCCAAATAATGAAGCCATCTCTAAAAAGTTCAACCTTCTATAAAGCAGTAGATTCCAATAGGACCTCAGGCGCCGTTGATTGAAACTGAGGTTTATCACACAATCTGGCTTTACACAGTTTATTTATGTACACCACACTGACTGTAGAATAAAACTATAATGAAATAGATTTGCATTTATAACCTAAGTTTACTGCAGGTAGCCCAGAACTTCTGGAGCATAGCAAATTCAATATAATTTTGTTCTTTTTAACAACTTAAACGTCATTTAATTTGGATACCTTTGTAAAACTTTTTATATAATAAATTTATAATTTAGAATAAATTCTCTGTAAGGGTAAGTATTCCTATTTTTTATTTAGAAAAATAGTATTAGCATGTGCTAAGATGTATTTTAAATCTAAATCTCTTTCTACTTAAGCTATAGTCCCAGAAGGAAATGTCTGTCCCCAAGACAGCAGCCTCTTGAAACCCACTGCCACTCCCAGTCAAGCATAGTCTAGGACCAGCAGGTAATAGTTTGTGTCAATGACCATTTACTAACTGATGTTATACACACTACATTGAATTCTAAGTAAGTCTGAATGACTTAAGGCCTTCCTAGTTAGTCCTTCAGGCTCCAAAGGGACAATCGTTTTCGTATGAAGTTCACTAATAAATGAGAGAACTTAGAGCTTCACTAGTTTCTTCCAACTTGGCTTTGGCAATATCCGTTGAATAAAAGTGCTTTACCATATCCAGGAAGATGCAACTCTTCCCCACAGGGTAGCAGGATAGCACCAGAGGGAAACCAAGAAAAACTTTCAGTTTAGGAAAATTTTCTTGAATGACTTAATGCATGGTTTTCTCCTCTCCATTTTGTTTTCACTTTCTGGAACTCCTAAAAACATTAAATGTCTTATCCCCTCAGTCAAATTGTTTTTCTCTTTGCATTTTGGTTGTATTTTCTTGTCAGTTTCCTCACATTATGGTTTTTTTTCATTGTTTTTGGGTTTGTTTTTTTTTTGGTGCTTCTCACTATTTTACTTCACATACTTCTTTTTGTCTCTGTTATGCCTTTGTATAGCAACCTGTTATTTACTTCAAGAGCACTGTATTTCATATTTGTGAGGAGACCAGTGGTTATTTTTTGAAGTTTTTGTACTCCAGCCTAGTTCTCTTTCCCCTAGGTGGCATTTTTTAGTTTGTTTATTTGAGTGTGCAAACTTTCACATGGAGATTTTCCTCAAATGTCTAGTGACCCTTGATTTTTCCACTCATAGGTAAGCATAAGGGCACTAGAAATTGACTTGAGGGTCTGAGCTCCAGAACAGGGCTTGTGAAGGTAAAACAGCTCTATCACTGTACGGTGACCTGGCTGAGTTGTTTTATCAGGTAAAACTGAGGTCATTATCTTATTTCCTCTTAATCTATTGAGAGTCCCAGAGAAAAAACCTACAAGCCCCTGACCAGAAGGTGCAATATGGCTACCAGAGTTCTAGAAACCAAGTGGAATCAAGGGTCAGAAATGGAGATGTCTTATTTACATGGAAACATTAACTTACAGTTTTTAGTCAGCACCTCCAGACTCATTTGAATAGACTTTCACACCGTCTTGCTTTAAGCCCTGCCCTCGCCTCCGCTTTTAGGGTCACATGTGGTCCTGAATTCTTGAGGCTTTGCAGGTTTCCATGGTATACATCGGGTTATTTATCAATTTTCCTGCCTGCTGGCTTAGAGTCAGCTTTCCAAGCCCTGCTAAGTCAGCCTCCCCTCACATAGCTGCTCCCCAAATTCAAAATTGTGAGGCTCTTGTCCCTCGCCAGCTCTTCAGCCTTGTGAGCTGAAGTCTGCGGATTTCTATGGAGTTGTACTGCTCCCAGGGGTGTATTGGAAATCTGTTGAACTAGTGTTTGTTTTTGATTATCGCAACGATTCAGGGATACTAATGCTGTTCCATAGTCACGAGACAACTTCATTTTTGTCATTCTATAAATATCTTGCTTACGAAATCGTGTCACAGTCCACTCTCAGGCTAAGGCTCCTAGCAGTAGATAGATTTCTGAGATACAGACTTAACTCTGCAGAAATGCCTTAAGGAAATTTTTTTTTTTTTACATTTTTAAGGGAATTTTGCTTTCTTATTTTGCTTAGCTCTGACCACAAAGAAAATTTTTCTTTTCCAGTGTCTATTAATCCACTCAGAAATGCAAATTAGTTATGTTGATTTTATTAACAGTACTTTGAAAAATTAAGCGAGCTGAGTTTGCAGGAATGCTAGTTGTTTTTGTTTCATTTTACATTTTTAATTGCATCCTCTGTGAGAATGCATAATTAGGCCTTGAGTCTAATTCATGATAAATACAATTAATTCAAATATTTAAAAATAATTAATGACAGCCTCAAAAAGAGCAAGAATAATGAAACCTACGAACCAGTTAAGCAAACTTCAACTTATTGTCTTATTTGGCTTGACCATCTCTGGAAACAAGACTCTCCACTAACATATTCAAAACTGAAAAAGGGAAGAAAAGAGGAACAAAGTTACATTTATTCAAAAAATAAAATAAAATACTATGAGACAGTGGCTATTCCTTGCAGGGACTCAGCACACTGGTAAAAGAGTAATTCCTCTGTCTTCTTCACAAACTAAAAGCCACAAAATGGAGAAATGAGGAATTCTGATGCAAATAAGAATTCTTTCAATATCTGGAAGTTAATATTTCTATCTCACACAGATATTTATGTTAATGCACATCTTATTTCCCTTGTGATTTGCATGGTCTTGCATTATTCTACATCAGTAATAGACTTCCAGAAAAGGATTAAAATAATGTCACATTTAGTGCTTTATCTTCAAAACTTCATGTAAGAATGAGAGACACTGTCAAAACTAATTAACCCATTATTTTCCTGCAAAGGCAGGATATATGCACATTGGTCATATTACATTAGTAACCTATCAGATAACCTTGGTAAATAATTTATACAATACCATATTGACCTACTATAGTTAAAAATAATATTTCTTATATAACTTAGAACAAATTGATAATATTGTAGAGAAAATTGTTTTTCTAGTATATCATAAGAGAACTAACCAATTTAAACTGTTCAGAGCAGTCCCATTCACTAAAGAGTTAACATATGGTATATCTACCATGGGCACTTCCTGAGAGTAAATCAATTGTTATAATAATTTTATTTCTACAGCTATTTGCATAGAATCTACCTCATTGGAGTCATTGGAAAATATTTTTGTTTGCTTTTGAGGTTAGCTTAATGTACATAAGAGTAACATCGCCACTTCACACTTAATAGCACAATTCATGTTATATTTTGAAACAGAATTTCAATGCTCAGACTGTTTGTGGACAAAACAGTCGGCCCAAAAGTCCATTACTTTTAGTGTGCCCAAAAGTCCATTGTTTCCTGTGCCTATAAATTACTCTTCTGGTAATTTCCCAGATGCCCACAGCTTGCCACAGCTAGTTGAATATAGGCTAGTAAAATTCTCCTTAGTCCCACTAATCCAAATCATGCATACAATAAATTTTATAGAATGTCATAGACTTCTTTTCCAAAAAGGGTATTCGAAAAGTGGACTGGAATACGCATGTGTGAACAATGACAACTTCACTGTGCTAGTCAGTGGTGGTGGTCGATGACACTGAGTGAGCATGTGTGCTGTGTGTGTGGTCCTCACATTCAAAATGACTGAGTGAGTAGAGCAACAAATCTGCATCAGATTTTGCATTAATCTTAACCATTCCTCCACAGAAACTATTCAGATGATTCAGAAGGCCAAGGCTATGGACAACTGGTGATTGGCAGCTTCATCACAACAATGTGCCTGCTCACTCACACATCATGTCCCATGCAGAGATTTTGGCAAAACATCAAATCACCCAGGTTACTCAGCCCCCTTACAGCCCAGAGTTGGTGCCCTGTGACTTCTGGCTTTTCCCCAAACTAAAATCATCTTTGAAAGGGGAGAGATTTCAGACCATCAATAAGTGTCAGGAAAATATGACGGGGCAGCTGATGGTGATTGGGAGAACTGTGTGAGGTCCCAAGGTGTCTACTTTGAAGGGGACAGAGGTGTCATTGTCTTATGTATAATATTTCTTGCATCTTCTTCAATAAACATCTCCATTTTTCATAGTACATGGCTGGATGCTTTCTGGACAGGTGTGTGTGTGTGTGTGTGTGTGTGTGTGTGTGTGTGTGAAAGAGAGAGAAATATATATTATAACATAATATATAATATAATACAATATTAAAGGTTTTGAAAGAGCATCACTCCCACCAAAACAATAATAAAAAGCTATATGAAGCACAAAATAATCACTTTTCTTGTATCCATTAGAAATACAACATCACAAAGCAACCAAGTAGCCTGAAATCTGAGGAAAGACAGACCCCTCCAAGAAAAAAAGAAGTGAGGATTGTCTCACTTGTAGCAGAATATGTGAGGAAGAGATGCTGAGCACCTCTTAAGTGAATAAGGTTTCTACTAAAATTTTTAACAAATTTCTAAAGTTTCAGTGTGAGCCAGCAAGATAGTATTGAATCCCTGAGAATTGCAGGCTCAAAGTGGAGGCCACTTGCAGTTTCTTTTCCACTGACACCCACTGGGCACTGAAGAGAAAGCACATAGGCAGGGCGAAAGACCACAGAAGTTCTCTCTCAATATATAGACCTGGGGGGAGGGGCAAACGCTGCTGTGGAAAATTCCAAAGTCCCACCAGGTCCTTCTTCCTTATGGAATAAAACTCTTAACCTAGTGGGCAAAGGGCAGCAGAACTGTTGCTCCCAGTGCCACAAGGAGAAGCAGGATCACTGAGAAATACCAACCTCTGGGACCCAAGGACAGATGACATGCTTAAAACTGAGGCTGGACTAGGACACAGAGAATCACTCTTGCCCCCACCTCCACACTAGGGAGCCCTGAGTAACAAGCAACATCACTGTTTCATTATAAGAGAGACAAGAACATGGGAACAAAACCCCTTCTTAAATACAGGCACAGGTCAACAACAAGATCTAGGAAAATCAAGATACCTTGAAACAAATGAAAATGAGGACACAACAATCCAAAATCTGTGGGACACTGGGAAAGCCATCCTAAGAAGGAAATTCATGGTTTTACAGGCCTATCTCAAAAAAACAAGAAAACGCTCAATTAAACAATCTCGCTTCTCACTTAAAGGGACTTGAAAAGAACAACAAACACAGCCCAGTGAGTAGAAGGAAGGAAGTAATGAAGATCAAAGCAGAAATAAATGAAATGGAGTCTAAAAAACTGATACAAGAGATCAATGAATCCAAAAGCTGGTTTTGAAAAGATACACAAGATTGACAAACATTTAACAAGACTCATCAAGAAAAAAAGAGAAAGGACCCAAATAAATAAAATCAGAAATGAAAGAGGAGAAATAATAATTGACACCAAAGAAATACGAAGGATTCTAAGAAAATATTATGAACAGCTATATACCAATAAATTGAACAACCTAGACAAAATGGATAATTCCTAGAAAAATATGATCTTGCAAAATAAAGTCAAGAAGAACCAGAGAATCTGAATAGACAGCATATACCTAGTGAAATTGAAGCAGTAATCAAAAAACTCCTAACAAAGCAATAGGCCAGATGGCTTCATAGGTGAATTTTACCAAAAATTCTGAGAGCTAACACCTCTCCTTCTCAAACTATCTCATAAAATTCAGGAGGAGGGAGGGCTCCCAACTCATTTTATGAGGTCAGCATTATCTTAATCCCAAAACCAGGTAAAGACACAACAAATAAGGAAAACTACAGGAAAATATCCCCGATGAACATACACACTAAAACCTCAACAAAATATTAGCAAACTGAATACAGCAATGCATGAAAAAGATCATACACCACAATCAAGTGGGATTTATTGAAGAACGCATGGTTGATTCAACATTTGCAAATCAATAAATGTGATTCACCACATAAACAAAAATGAAATATACAAGCCACATGATCATATTAACAGATGCAAAAAAAGCATTTGACAAAATCCAGCACCCATTTATGATAAAAACTCTCAGTAAAGTGGGATTAGAGGGAACATACCAATATATAATAAAGGCCATCTATGACAAACCCACTGCCTGCATCATATTCAACAGGCAAAAACTACAAGCTGTTCCTTTAAGACTGGAAACAAGACAGGGATGTCTGCTTTCACCTCTCTTATGCAACACAGTACTGGAAGCCCTGGCCTGAGCAATCAGACAAGAAGAAGAAATAAAAGGCATCCAAATTGAAAAGGAAAAAGTAAAACTGTCTTTATTTGCAGATGATATGATACTGTACATAGAAAACCCCAAAGACTTCACCATGAAGCTACTAGAACTGATAAATGAATTCACCAAAGTAGTAGGGTACAATATTAATATCCAGAAATCAGTTGTATTTTTATATGACAATAACAAACTAACAGAAATGGAAATTAAGAAAACAATCCCATTCACGATTGCTGCAAAAAGAATGAAATACCTAGGAATAAACCTAACCAAGAATGTAAAAGAATTGTACTTGAAAAATTATAAGACACTGAAGAAAGAAAGAGAAGAAGATACAAAAAGTGGAAGCACACACAATGTTCATGGATTGAAAGGATTAACATCATTAAAATGTCCATACTGCCCAAAGCAATCTATAGATTCAACACAATTCTTATCAAGATTCCAACGACATATTTCACAGAACTAGAAAAAATATTTTGAAAATTTATATGGAGCCACAAAAGGCCCCATGTAGCAGCAGCAATACTGAGAAAGAAGAAGGAAGTTGGAGGAATCATGCTACCTAATATGGAACTACACTATAAAGCCATAGTAATCAAAACAGCACAGTACTGGCATCAAAAACAGACACATGCATCGGTAGAACAGAATAGAGAGCCCAGAAATAAACCCACACCTTTATGGTCAATTAATATTCAACAGAGGAAGCAAACACAGACAATGGGTTAAACATAATTTATTCAATAAATGGTGCTGGGAAAATTGAACATATATGTGCAGAAAAATGAAATGCAACCACCTTCTTACCCCACACACAAGAATAAATTCAAAATAGACCAAAGACTTAAATGTTAGACCCAAAACCATAAAAATTATAGAAGAAAACATAGGCAGCAAAATCTCAGACATTGCTCATAGCAATATTTTATCAGATACATCTCCCCAGGCAAGGGAAAACGAATAAGAAATAAACAAATGGGACTACATCAAACTTAAAAGTTTTTGCACAGCAAAGGAAATCATCAACAAAATTAAAAGATAACCCACAGAATGGGAGACCATATTTCCTGAAACATCTGCCAAGGGGTTAATATCCAAAATTTATAAAGAACTTAAAAAATTCAACACCAAAAAAAAATAAATACAAAGAACCCAATTAAAAAATGGGTAAAGGACATGACTAGACACTTATTCAAAGAGGACATACAGGTGGCCAATAGACATATGAAAAGATGCTGGACATCACTAATCATCAGAGAAATGCAAATTAAAATCACAATGAGATTTCATCTCACACCTGTCAGAATGGCTACCATCAATAAATCAACAAACAAGTGCTGGCAAGGATGTGAAAAAAGGGGAACTCTTTTGCACTGTTGGTGGGAGTGCAGATTGATATAGCCACTGTGGAAAGCAGTATGGAGATACCACAAAAAATTAAAAATGGATGTGCTTTGTGACCCAGCGATCCCACTTCTGGGAATATGTGCAAAGGAACCCAAAACACTAATGTGAAAGAACATAAGCACCCCTATGTTCACTGCAGCATTGTTTTCAATCATGGAGATATAGAAGCAGCTCAAGTGCTCTTCAATAAATGAGTGGGTAAAACAACTATGGGACATTTATACAATAGAATACTACTCAGACATAAAAAAGAAGAAAATTTTACCCTTTGGAACAGTATGGGTGGACCTGGAGAACATTGTGCTAATTGAAATCAGCCAGTCAGAGAAAGACAAGTACCCTATCATTTCACCCATAGGTGGAATCTAATAAGCTGAACAAACAAGGAAAATGGGGACAGGCTTACAGATGGAGAGCAGGATGACAGCTAGTAGAGGGGCGGGCTGTGAGGGGTGGAGGGATTGAGCAAAAAGGGAATATGACTCATGGACATGGGCAAGCATGTGGTGATTGCTGGAGGGTGGAGGGTATTAAGAGACTAAATAGTAAGGAAAAAATACAATAAAGATTAAAGAAAAAAATAAGCTTAGGCACCAAGGAAGACAAAAGCAGAAGATAGATAGAGAAGGAACATTATAAAAAGTCTCCAGCAACCCAGCCCATACCATGTCCATAAGGAAGCATTAGAGGAATTTGCAATTGATGGTGCACAGAAGATAATCATCGCAACAACAGCTGAGCACTCCTGAGTTCAGCTTCTCAGTGCGTGGATGCAAACTGCACCATGAACGACCTTGAGGAAGAGGTGTGCCCATTTCTAGAAATAAATACTATTGTCCTTGGTCTTTACTCTTCTACATATAATGCCAGCATTCAGAAGGGAAAAAAATTCTTTTGTCAAGGAATTAGCCCTGACTGGTGTGGCTCAATGGGTTGGACATTGTCCTGCAAGCCAGTTTGATTCTCCCTCAGGGCACATGCCGGGTTGTGGGCCAGGTCCCCGGTTGGAAGCATGTTCGAGTCAACCAGTTGATGTTTCTCTCATACATCCATGTTTCTCTTCCTCTCCTTCCTCCCTCCCTTCCCCCCTCTAAAAATAAATATGTTTTTAAAACAGAGACTAAGGAATCAGTAAAACCATACTCACAGATGTCCAAGATATTGAAACTATCAGAAAGGGAATTAAAAATAGGTACTCTTAACATGTTAATGACTCTAGTTTAAAAGATAGACAAAATTTATTAGGAGAGGAAATTTCAACCAACAGAAGAAAAAATCTTATGGAAATATTAGAAATAAAAAACAATAAGCTGAAGAATGCCTTTGAGAAGGTTATATGTAGGCTCAACACAACTAAGGAGAGAATCAGTGAACTTGAGGATAAGGCAATAGAAATTTCATAAACCGAAGCACAAAGACAAAAAGGGATGAGATCAAATAGAACAGAAAAGAGCACCCAAAAGCTACTAAACAATCTAAAATTTGTATAATTGTAATCCTAGAGAAGAGGAAAGAGATAATTAGGCAGATGACATATTTCAATGCACAATAGCCAAGAATTTTACAGAAGTGATAAAGTATATCAAACCAAAAATCTGAGGAACTCAGAAAATATCAATAATATTAATAATAATAATTCTGAATCTAGTCACACTATATTCAAACTGTTTCAAATGAGAAATAAAGAGAAAATCTTGAAAGCGGTCAGAGAAAAAAGGCAAATTATGTATAATGGGTTAAAGCTAAGAATTACAGCAGACCTTGTTTCAAAGCATGCAAGCCAGAAAAAAAAGAAAAATGACATCACTAAAGTGCTGAATGGATAAAAGTCAAGCAAAGATTAAAACTGAAGAAAAAAGTAAAGATTTTTCTCAGATATACAAAAGCTGAGAGAATTAATTTCTAAAAAACCTGCATTACAAAAAATCCTAAAGCAAATTCTTCAAGAAGAAGGAATATGGTACCAGACAAAGTCGGATCTACAAAAAGGTATATCTCTGAAAATGGTTAAAATGAAGTTAAAAGTGTTTCTTCTTATTTTTGTTAATCCTAAAAATACAATTACTATCTAAAGTAAATAGTGTCAATATATTATGACATATGGCATATATATTCAAAAACTAATGTTTTTGAAAAAATAACAAAAGATATGAGAGAATAATTTGGAGTATACAATTATAAGTTTCTTATACTACACATAAAGTAATACGAAATTATTTGAAGGTAGACTGTTATTAAAGGTGTATATTATAAGCCCACTAAAGAATTAAAAGAGGTATAAAAATATAATTTATTTTTACACAAAAAATAACACTGTATTGTGGAATTTATAACCTGCCATGCATGTAAAATAAGTGGTAGTAGCATAAAGCCAAGGGAGGGAAGGAATGGAAGTACTCTTTTATAGAACTTGTCCTGTAGAGTATAATACCTCTAGTAGGTGGACTGTGGTTAAGTTAAAGGTGCCTGGTATAAACTAAAACAACAACTAAAATAACAGACTCAAGAATCCCCAGGTTTAGAAAGCAGATCTGCAGTTGCTTGGTGATGGCCCTGGGTAGTAAGTAGAAGGGCACGGAGGACAGGCAAGGAAGCATGAAGTAGTGGAGTTAATGGGTATGTTTACTATCTTCAGTGCAGTAACAGTTTCATGTGTATACATATTTCAAAACTTATCAATTGCACACTTGAACATCTGCAGTTACATCAATTACACCTCAATAAGTGTTTTTAAAAACTCTATCAAGAGCCCTGGCTGGTGTGGCTCAGTTGGTTGGAGGACCACCCTGTAGCCAAAAAGTCCGGGGTGTTTGATTCCCAGTCAGGGCACATGCCTAGGCTGTGGTTTCAATGCCTGGTCTGGGCACGTATAGGAGGCAACCAATTAAAGCTTCTCTCTCACACTGATGTTTCTCTCCCTCTCCCTCACTTCTCCTCTTTCTAAAGCCAATACGCATATCCTCGGATGAGGATAAAAAATAATAATAAATAAAAATAAAAACTCTATCACGCAAACATCCAACTCTTTAAAAAAAATTCGATCACACATCCCCAAGGAAAATATATAAATGGCCCAGTAACAGATGCTCATGAAAAGATGGTCAACGTTGTTAGGCATTCAGGAAATGTGAATTAAAACTACATATAGATGCCACGACTTACTCTCAAGGTGTCTGAAAACAGCAAGTGTTGAAGAAGATGCAGAACAGCTGGATCTCTGATACATTGTTGTTGGAAATGCAAAATAATACAGCCACTTTGGAAAACAGTTTGGCAGTTTCTTATAAAGTTGAACATACTTCGCCTAAGACCCAGCAACCCTGCTCCTAAGGTATTTAAATGACAGCTTATGTTCATAGGAAAACCTACGCATGAATGGATATAATCTCAACTTCCTTCAGCTAGCGAATGGATAAACAAACTGTGAAACACCCAGGCAGTTGAACACTGCTTAGGAGGAAACAAACTGAGATACTCAACGACACAAATGAACCTCAGAAATACTTTACTGAGCAAAAGAAGTGAAACACAATGGACCATAAGTGATAACACTTAATATATGATTTTATTTATATAAAATTCTAGAACAGGCAAAGCTAATCCATAGAGCCAGAGAATAGATTGGTGGCTGCCTGGGGTTGAAGGGTTCATTTTATTTTATGTAAAGTACACCTTAAAAATCTTTATTTCAAATTATAAAAGAAAATTTAAGACCATGGTGGGAGTCTGTGAGGGGCGAAAAATACCACTCCAGTTCCTTTTCTCTAACAGCAAGTTCTGGCTTTACTTTATTCAGGTGTCCCCAGCCTCCAGGCCACGGACCAGTATGGGTCCACGGCCTGTTAGGAACCAGGTCGCTCAGCAGGAGGTGAGCGGCAGAAAAGAGAGTGAAGCTTCATCTGTACTTACAGCTGCTCCCCATTGCTGGCATTACCGCCTGAGTTCCGCCTCCCATCAGATCAGAGGCAGTATTAGATTCCCATAGGATTGTGAACCTTACCATGAACTGCACATGCGAGGGATCTAGGTTGTGGTTCCTTATGAGAATCTAATGCCTGATGATCTGAGGCGGAGCTGAGGCAGTGAGGCCAGCACTGGGGAGCAGCTGCAAATACAGTTTCTCATTAGCAGGGAGGTTTAACTACACAGAGGCCAAAATAAATCAATTGCTTGTAGACTCATATCAAAACCCTATCAGTGGGTGGCAAGTGACAATTAAGCTGCATCTGGTGGAAGGCTATAAAACCATCTCTGCCACCCACTTGTCTGTGGAAAAATTGTCTTCCATGAAACCTGTCCCTGGTGCCAAAAAGGTCGAGGACCACCGCTTTATTAACTGTGTGGAAGAAAAAGGGCCACACATTAACCTGTCAAGCCCTGGGGAGGCCTGAGAGGCAGCCTTACAAACTCAGAACCCTAGAGTAACCACACAGGATGGTCTGAAATGAAAACACTAACTAAAAGCAGTTCGTGGCAGGTAGTCATGTCGTAGGCCAGTATTTTTCTCTAACAAAGGTCAACCTTTACCTTAACCAAGCCTGTCTGTTGTCTTTTTGCATCTATGATAACAAACCTCTGTAATGTCAAGGTAACTTCCCCTTTCCCCCAAACCCCTTGGGCACAAGCTGGGACCACAAATGCCCTCATTTTTATTGCTATCATGTTCATTATTGACCGTTAACTATCCCTTCCCCATCTATGCAAAAGAAACATGTGTAAATCATTTCACCTTTTATCCAACCCAGCGGTTTGCCCACTTTGCTTTCTCCTGCCTCCCTAATCTATCACCAGTGGACTTCATGTAACCCCCTTATGGCTCCTCCTTTGAGTCTAATGTCTAAAATAAGGTGCTAAACTCTCACTCTCCGGAGCATTTCTCAATCCGTTGAGATATTGCTTCCCGGCATTTGTCATCAGTTTGGCTCAAATAAACTCACCAAAAATTCTCTACAGGTTTGAATATTTCTTACATTGACAACTGGAATTTTACAGATGGACTCCTACATAAGTTCAGATATTCAGCAAGAAAAAAGTAATCTTACCTCCTCAGATTACAGACTCCCTTTAAAGATCTGTTAGAAGTACAGATGAATGTTATAAAGGTTTGAAAGGCATTTACAAAGTCTTAACGCTAGGGAAAAAGCAGTTTCCTGGGTTGTGCATACTACTTTATAGAAATACCAATTTATTTTAATCTTCTTAACATTCCAAAGGTGAAATGCTTGATAATTTCAACATCAGAAATGCCCCCAGAAGGCTTCATCTGTTACATGAAAAAGTGGTATAATGATAAAATTTAAAAGCAAAATTCAAATTAATGTGGACGTTGACAACTACATGAAATAACAAATAAAATATGCATAGGAAAGTTTGGAAAAACATATATCAAAATGTTAACTAATATGTGAAACTATGGGTAATTACTTTCTCTGCTTATTTTCTCTTATTGGTATTATGCAGTTTCTATAGTAATAATGTATTATTTTGTGATTAAAATTAGTAAAAGCTATTTCTAATTGTTTAGCACAAATAAAAAGTTAAATACACTTTTCATTGCCCTGCATACCTCTTTCTCTGGAAGTTTTATACATTTGACACAGACAATGTTTTAAGATGAGCAGAACATACGTGCTTTAGCTAATTTTAAAAGTTTATTTGCATAAAGCAGACTAATGGGATCTGAATATCTTTTTACTTTCCTTATTTTGAAAGACTTTTTGCTTAGAGTTCCTATTTTCCAGCACAAAGCACTCATGGGTTGAGCAGCTGTATAAACACATATTGAAAATTCAAATATTGGCAATAGAAAATTAAGCAGAGGCAGGGAGCATATCATACTTGCGTCTAGATCCTATCCCCTAAGGACACTGGCCTCTCAATAGCATTGACAGGGCAGGTCACCTGTCCTAAGATGGCCCTACTACCAGCATTTTCCTTGGCTCCATAAAAAAGTAACCTGGCCAGTTCTACCCTCTTAACCTTCTAAGATGCTGCCAAGTTCCTCATCACCACACTAGTCCTAAGAGAGGTTTCCTTATTTTTTTTATTCAAATTTCTACACATTTCTTATTCTATCTACAAATCTCAAAATGTTCCACCTTGTAAGGCAAGAGCCGAGGGTTCCAGGGCTTAATTTGCAGGTGATTAACATACATTTTGTGATATTCTTTACAGTCTCTGGTCCTTAATGTAAACTCAGAGTGTTACACTGGGTAACTGCAACCAGCAGCAAACATACCGCAGAAAGGGGAAGGTGGGGGAGGGACAGGTAACACAGGCCAACGACTGAAAGAGAAGAGCATTGCCTCAGCATTTTTCTTTATGAAGCTAACGTGTGACCTGGATTTAGATGAATATAAAGAAAGACGTCGCAGGCTCAGGTGGAATTCTGTTTGATTGCTTCAAAGCAATTCCAGGCCATCAAGGCAACCCATGTCATCAATACTTTAATATTGATATGGGATTCCGAAGCAAACCCTGAGGCGTGCCACTGAGCATTGTGTCTTCATTGCTTTCTAGGTCCTCTCCGACTTATTGTGCCTTAATAAAGGCCTGTCTTCCTCTTCGGCCCAGTTTTTTTTTACAATGATACTGTTGGCTCCTTGGTGACTGCTTCTGTAACTCGGTAGTCCCCAATCTTTTTGGCACCAGGGACAGGTTTCATGGAAGACACTTTCCATGGGGGGGGGGGGCGATTTTGGGGTGTTTCAAGCTCATTACATTCAAGCTCACCTCCTGCTGTGTGACCCAGTTCCTGAGAGGCCTGGACCGGTACCTGTCCCAGGCCCAGAGGTTGGGAACCCCTGCTGTAACCGACCAGGATAAGAATTGGAGATAACTGATGTAAAAATTCAATAAGTGTTCATAATCATTATGGTTGTTTTCATCACTACCATAATCCACCTGTATTCTTCTCTCTCCTGTCCCTTGAAACTTTCTGTTTTCCATTATATCAAATTTGAAATCTTTCCACCCATTCCACACCCATGCCACTCAAAGTGCATCTACAGACTAGCGGCATTGACGTCCCCGGGGGAGCTCCCTGGAAATGCAAACCAAGTTTGCTGAGTCACAATCTACTTTTAACAAGATGATTCACAGTCACACTGTGTTCGACAAGCACTGCCTTAGAGCATCACAGTTGGCACCATTTTGCTCATTGCAGCTTTCCTCTAACCATCGCAAGTGCCCTCTAACACCAGCAAGCTAATCTTGGAAGTTCCTTCCATTCTGTACTTTCTGCACACCCTGTCTCACATCGCTTAATGAAATGAAGATTTTTTTTCTCCTCTTCTGTTCCTATTCAGATTTTCTCGTTCTTCAAGACCCATCTCTAGACAGATTTTTTTCTTTGAATAATGTCTCATTGATATCGTTGGACATTGCCGCCTGATCTGACCTCAGCACTCACTGCCTTTAGCCTGGCACTTAATTTTATTCAATATACCATGTTATCTCAGACTCTTCGCTCTGTCTTACATCTGCTACTTTCATGTACAAGTTGTAGTTCCATGAAAAGACTGTGGGAACCTCATCATACAGTCTCTACTCAGGATTACTCTCACATTTGGTGCTTTAAAAAAATGTCGTTGCCCTGACCAGTACAGCTCAGTCGGTTGGACATCATCCCAAAAAGCAAAAAGTCACTTATTCAATTCCCGGTCAGGGCATATGCCTGGGTTGCAGATTTGGTCCCCGATTGGGGGCACATGGGAGAGGCAACAAATTGATGTTTGCTCTCTCATATCAACGCTTCTCTCTCACATCAATGGTTTTCTCCCTCTTCCTCTCCCTCCCTTCCCCAATCTCCAGAAAATAAATAAATAAAATATTCTTTCTAAATGTTATTGAATTTATTCGAGCTAAGTTTCTCAGACATTAAACAATGAAAATGTGAAATCAGGAAAAGTGATAATATGCTTAAAAATTGGCAGTTTTCCTACTAGTAAAAATGTATACTTTGCAACTGATTTTTGTAACTGAACATTTAAGGAGCATAGGGATATTTTTCAGTTCGGTAACTGCATTCTTCAACTCTGTGACTTCTATTTGGTACTTTCTTAAATCTTCTGTTTCTTGGATGACGATCCCAGTGTGTTCATCTGTTCATCTCTTGAGTTTGGGGGGCACCCTTATGACCATTACTTTTAACTCTCTTTCAGGGAAATTATTGTCTCCATTTCATTTAGTTTTTTTTCAAAGGCTTTATCTTGTTTTTGTGTTTGGGACAAATTCCTTTGTTTCTTCATTTTGCTTGACTTTCTGTATTGGTTTCTATGTATTAAATAAACAGTCCTTTCTCCCAGTCTTGAAGGAGTGGCCTCACATAGGAGAGCTTCATCTTTCAGCCCTGCTGTAGCTCCTGGTAGCTTCCCAAACCTGTGTGACTCTCCAAGCAGCCTATTTTACTTTGAATGGCTCTCAGTAGTTGACGGTTTGGCCAGGGGCTCTCAGTGCCCCAAGGGGAAAGTCTCAGACGGCACCTACATTCAGGACGATTAGAGGCTAAGCCCTGAGGCAGCAGCTTTGAAAGTATGTATGTTCAGTCCTGGGGCAGCGAGCTTAAACCCCACTCTACATGGGGCGCTCTAGAGATGTCCCCTGGATGGCAGTCACACAATTCAGGTGTCCAGCTGAGTGTATAATAAGCTTCTGTCTGGGACGCACCAGTGTGCTTTAGTGAGGCAGAGGAAGAGCCTAAAGATGGCACCTACCAACCTGCCTTCCCTGAGAGGAGCTCCGTAGGTCCAAAGCCGAGCGAAACTGAAGTCTGCTTCCAAGGCCAGAACCCCAGGATGGGCAAATAGGCCTCATTCACAGAAACACTGGGGTGTGACTGGGTTGTGTTTTAGCCTGCGGTCTGCACTACGTCCTGGGGGTCAGTCCTATGGGACCCAGGAAGGTAAGCGTCTCTAACCACCAGAGCCCGGTTGATCAAGGGGTGCCCCTTGGGGAGCAGCCACAAAGAACACGGTACCAGAAATGTGGACAAGTTTCCCAGAAGCATGTGAAAGCTCCCCTCTGGGAGATAGATACTGGAGCTCCTGAGCATGGCAAAGGGAGAGCTGAAGATGGAGCTTTCCAGTCTCCATCAGGACAACCCCCCAGCAGGCCCCCAGATGTGTGTAAAGTCAGGGGCCTGCCCCTCAGCTTCCCCCACGCAAAGCTTGGGCAGGCCTTTATCCTCGCTGCCCCTCTGGGTCCTCGGGCAGATGAGTTCCAGAGCCAGGGTCCTTGAAAAGCTCTTTAACAGATCTTTATAGCCTTAAGGGTGTTGCGACCACCAGCCTAGTTGATTTTCAAAGCTAGGTGTTTGGGTGGCTTAAGTGGAGACGGTTTTAAAAGCTGGGGGTGCTGGATATGGGACGTAAATGGCTTGCTTCTCAGAGAGAAGCTATAGGTTTTGAATTCCCCCCTAACTGGGGGTCAGCACTACGCCAGGGGCGGGGCTGGGGTTTATGGAAAGACTGTGTCCCGGCCTCTCCCACCTGCTTCAGTGCAGGTCTTCTTTCCTCTGATGATAGTTTTTAGGTGGGTTTTTTTTCCAGATAAAGTCATTCCATACATCAACTGTAGACTCAAAGTGTTCAAGGGAGAAGATGAGCTCAGGATTCTCTTATGTCACCATCTTAAAATGGAACCTCGAGCATAGGGTTATGAAAACACAGTGGAACTACAGTGTTTAGATGATTTATGTTGACTAAATTATCTAATTTTATGCTAATTCAATCATTATTTAGTATCACAAACAAGGCAAATTCCCAGGAATGTGGCATAGAACAGAGTACAAACATAATGAAATACCTGCCCTTGTAGATCTTATATTCTAGGCTTCTATGTGTAAAAGCGAATCTTGTATATTCTAACTCTACAATCAAGAGAAATACAGTTCCAGAAAATTGGTCACACTCAATTGTTCATCTCACCAGGGACCTATTAAATATTTTTCTTAGATGGTAGGATTTGAAAGTAAAATAAAAGGCATTTTATTTTATCTTACCATTATGCCTAATATAATTTTTACAAGAAGGAAAAAAATTACCTTCAGTTTTTAGTTGGTAAAGAATAAAATAGAATGTCTTAAGCAGATTGCATGTAAGCCGACTTTATCATTCAAACTGTGTTTGTTTTGTTTTGTTGCATTTGAATCCCTTCAAGCAGTGTGGGGACAGGGGCATGCACGCTCACCTTCTAAATGCTGAGTTACTAGACCCCACTATTCCTTTCTTGTAAACGTTTCATCAAAGTCTACCTACCGTGAAGTAAAGGACACAAACCTTAGGTGTAAAGCTCAAAAATTTTTACAAAGTAAATCTATCCACGTAACCATCTTCCAGGCCAAGATATAGAATATTGCCAGCACCTGGAACAGTTTTTTATGCTCCCTGTCAGTGCTTACTGCACCCAGAGCTAACCACTAATCTGACTTCTGTTCCACAAAATCAATTTGCCTATTGAACGAAAAACATAGGATACACTCTTTTGCATCTGGTTCTTCTACTCAAAATTAAGCCTGGGGTTTCCATCTATGTTGATGTGCCTGAGAATATGTTTCTCCTTGATATATGGTGTTACCATGAATTAATACACCACAATTAACATATACTCAGTCTGTTGTTGATGGATATTTGGATTGTTTCCACTTTGGGGACATTACAAGTAATGCTACTGTTAATATTTTCATAAATGTGTTTATTACATATTTGTACTCATTTGCTTGGATATCTTCCCAGGAGTAAAATTGTTGGATCATGGAGTTATGCATATATTTATGTAGATACTACCAAATTATTTTTTTAAAGTCATTATATCAATTTACTCTCCAACCAGTATTAAATGTTGAAGTTGTTCCCCATTCTCGTCAACACTTAATATTGTTCTTTCTTTTTCTTTTTAGCCATTCTGGTGGGTATGTAGTGATATCTCTTTTTAGTTTTAATTTGCATATAAATTGCATTTTCAGAAACTTGTTATATGCTTATTAACCACTTTGGATATGCTCCTAGAACATTTTTTTGCACATTTTAATTGGGTTGTTTTTATTTTTCTCATTGATTTGCAGGATTTTATTTCTGCATATGTATCCTCTGTGTATGCATTAGTCAACTTTCACCAGGTTATGTCATTTAATAAACAACCTCAAAAACTCAGTGGCTTAGAACAACAAATAGGTATTTCCTGCTCACTTTACATGTTGGTTGCCGGTCTGTTGCAGCTCTTGTAAACATTGCTAGAACAAGCTGGACTGAGCTTTTCTTGGCTTCACTTGACTTTATAATCTCCTTCTAGAAAACAAATTGTAGATGGGCCCACTGTCAGAGATACCCTGTTCTCATGGCCGAAGGCAAAAATGAGAGATAGGGCACCAGAAACTAGCAGTGTCTCTAAAAGCATCTATTCAGTCATGAAAAACGTCATGTCCATTTACATGCTGAAACAAGTCGTAAGATCAAAACGAAAGTCTTTGGGTAGGGAGGTGCATTCTCCATAGAAGGGAGAATTAAGGGGATGAGGGGAATCAGAGGCAAAACACAGTGAACAAATAATGCGATGTACCACAGGTGGGCATGTACAAAACCCGCCTCCCGCTCTTCCTTAAAAATGTCTTACACGAACAGAAATTCTTCCTAATAATTAATTAAATACAATTTAACAATCTTTTTATGTGTTGTTTGTACCTTTTATGTACAGTTTAAGAAATTTTTGCCTCTCATATGGATATAACAATATTTTTCTATGTCAAGAACTGGAACTTTTTCTGTAAGGGACCAAATAGCAAATATTTCTGTTTTGCAAACTTTACAGTCTCTGTCACAACCATTCAACTCTGTCATTGTAGAACAAAAGCAGAAGAGACAATAATATAAATAAGTGAGTGTGGCTATATTCCAATAAAATATTATTTGCAAAGATAGGTAGCAGATAAGATTTGTCCTCTAGTGGTCCCCACCCTTTTTGGCACCAGGGACCAATTTCGTGGAAGACAGTTTTTCCACAGATTGGGGTGAGTGAGGAGATAAACTCTCTAAGCCTAAACATAACTCTGACACCAACCCAAAGGAACAGGAATAAGAGTAGATAAAGTCCGGCTCACCTAAAAGTCCTTTTGTTTTGGAGGATGATTTTTTTTCTCTACTGCCTTCAAATGTTTTCTAGTTTATGTGTGTATGTGCGTTATTA
The DNA here is from genome assembly GCA_004026545.1 of Mormoops blainvillei. NCBI lineage: Eukaryota > Metazoa > Chordata > Mammalia > Chiroptera > Mormoopidae > Mormoops > Mormoops blainvillei. The sequence goes on from PVJD01003157.1 coordinate 155,005, forward strand.
TGGTTTTTTATTAATTTACTTTTTATACTTTTTTTGTGGGAGGGCTAGCCTATCCTGGACAAAAACAAAGCCCCTACCATTCCCCTTTGTTTTATACCTGCCCCAATGTACGCTTTCATGCGTCATCCCTGTGCTCTGCAGGCACATAGGTCGTTGGTCCTCAGAGTTCCAGCCATGCGCTGAGTGAGTGGCCAACTTGAAATTATGTATCTTTCCATAAGAGAGTACCAAGAACTCTGCTCTTTGAACCGTTCAACATTCCTCCATATAACTTTCACATCCAACAAAAGGCATACCCTAAAACCTGCCCAAGTACCTTTTCTAGAATTATTTATTTTATTTTGTTTCTATTCATTCAAATGCCCTGGCTATCATAGTGAACCTTTGAGTCCAATTAGGAGATTTAATAAAATTATTATAGCCTGAAATTCAGGGGGGAAAATTAAGGACATTGATTATTACACATAGAACTAAAAACTAAAATATCTGGATTTTATGTTACATATCTGTCTTACCCCTTATATGTCCCATCAAGATTTATCTTTCCCCCCTGACCAGTCTGACCCAATTTCCCATCACTCTCCTATTTTTCTTACGCTGCCATGGCAAGCGTCCCTTGTCGACTTAATGTGCGTGAGGGCTGTGAAAAGCAGTTAAGTAGCTCTGGCACAGCGAAGAAGCGTGGAGGCAGTGCCGCTCAGCCAGAGGACACAAGAGTTCCACTGCAGTACACTGTTTGTCACTCTGATGTGAGCAATGGCTGTGAGGTTATTAAACAGATTGCTTCGGGGCTTTCCTCTCATTATTTTAGCCTTCTCTCCCCATGCCATGTCCCAGGTTTCTTTCCATTATAACCTTTTAATTATAATGTAGGACTGGGGAGAAGGATGCACCCACTGGAAGCCAAGCAGTGGTTCAATTGTTTAAAACCACTTGGGTATTTCTTTATTTGTTCCTAGGATTACAATTCGGCTGTGGCTATGTTAACTCATGGAAACTGCTCTGGGACAAATTTAAATTAAAACAGACAGTTCCATTCTTGCTCTAAAACTCAAATGGGAAGATTTGTTTTTAAATGAGGAGTTAGTGGCTTTACCCAATACACTAAGAATGTATGTTCACTTTTTAGATATAAGACAATGTGCTTTTTTAGACTACAAATGCCTCTGACAATATAGACAAAAAAACACCTAGTGTGTCATAGGGAATATAGTAGACATCCAAAGAACAACGCCTCCTTGCTGACAAATACAATTTCTAGCTTGATAAAGTTTCCTTGAATAGTTATAATGCATAAAACTTCTTATATGGGAACTTCTGTCAGAAAAATTCTTTTCTTGTTCTTTAAACAGGACACTCTACTCACTACTATCAATATATCAATATGTAAAAATAATTCCAATTTAAAATTATATTTGCATTTTAGTTTTAACTCTATAAACTGAGTGTATTTCTTAGTGATACTCAAATTCTGAACATTCTATTCCTTGAATATTTGTTGAGTAGCCATGATATGGCAGATGACCTAGGCACCGAAGAAAAAGAAATGAATAATAACAAAATGCCCTTGAGGCTTATCATGGTGAATTCTTCTTTTAAAAATACTTAACATCACTTTAGTTTTCATTTCATTTTCGTGTTAAGGTACCAGAATCAAAGTTAAAATTTCTCACTATTCGAAAGGTTTGGAATAGACAGTTGTGACTACAGCGCAAGGTTTAACTTTATGTTTTAAGTGTTGAACTGTGTCCTCCTTATCAACAAACATAGAAAAATGCTTATACATGTATAGCATTTTTTTGAAGTTCTTTTCCCTATGTAATTTCACTTAGTCTTTATAATACCCTGTGAGATAGGCAGAGCAGATATTATTATCTACATTTTATAGTTAAAAAGTAAACCTGAGGTGCAGAGAGTCAAGTGATTTGTCCCAAAACACACAGTTAGGGTGGAACCCAAGCTCAAATCTTCTACTATTCTCCCAGGATGCAACTCAAAATGCTCCACAACCACTTATTCAAGCTTTCCAGTTCCTTTCAGAACACTAGAATGCTCTAGGAGTCCAAACAAATTTAAGCATTTGTCTCTTTCTGAGCAATGTGATTATTTCTGATTATATTCCCAAAAGTGATAACTGGTAGCCTATGACCCTGCTGGGCAACAAATGAAGTAGGGATTGAATCTTGCTTTTAAAAAACATACCAGAAAAAAAAAAAGACTTCTGCAAGAGTACGTTTTATAAACAAATCTTTATTATTGAGATTAAAACAATTTAAGACTGTGCAAGGTGCTTTATAGAAGTTAAACAACACTTTCGGCACAGTTTCCAAGCTCCGCAGCTTAGAAACATGCACAGGCTTCGTCTTGCACTGCAAGGGTGCTGGGCACAGTTGTATATGGGCTTCTCCCCTGGCTTTTCTCGGTGCAGTCCCACCTTCTCCAGGGAGCTCCCCTCAGAAATGGTGCCGCAAAAGGACTTGTGTTAGTGACGTCTCAAATTCAATTACCAGAAGTTTCCCTCCCTGGAACCCAGGACCTTCAAAGCAAAATATCACTTCATTACCACATGTGTTTGGGGGTTTTCGTTTTTTATTTTTTGTCTTTATTTATTTATTTATTTTGGTGTTGGGATGTTCCATAAAGTGGCTAAAGTCTGCAGGCCACAGATGCAAAGGTGGTTGGTGCAAATATAGGTACCAAAACAACATTTGAAATATGTGTGTGTCTGGTTATTAGCAAGACATTGTTTAAAAGTTTCAACAGTTATTTTTTGCCCTGCTCCTAAAAGCCTGGCTAACCTTCCATATACTCCAGTGGGCTGCTGAGATTAAGCTGCTGGCCTCACCCACGTGGCCTGCTCCGTAGGAAGAAGGTGCGTGGAAACAGGACACACGTGACCTGGGTGGCTGCTCTTGACCTGTTTGGCTCTGTAAAGGAAATGTTCTCCTTCTTCTGGCTTGACAAGAAAGGATCCACCTTTCTGAGGGACTGTGATGATCCTTTGGAAAGTGATGGGAAATGATCATGTTCCTCCCATCAGGATCCCTCCTCTTCTTTTTTAACTGGGCTCTGAACGTACCTACGTTCTATCCATACCTCATGCCTGTGTGTCCACCCATGTGGGTCAAGAGAGATAGAGAAGAGAGAGGGAGAGGGAGAAAATCGATTACGATGCCACTCTAGGCTTAAAAATTTAGATTCTAATCAGACTCAGAGTAAACAAGACCGAGACATTCTCTCTTCTCAAGGAGCGTATCAACACTTCAGGGCCTGCAACTCGAATTCCTTAGAACATGACTATAAGGAAACTAGTTTTACTGAGGAATTCCAGACTTTGACAAATAGGTAAAAAATTGAAGTTTGGATAGTAATGAGTCTTTCCAGTATCATGCAAATCACACCGCAGAGGGTGATAATCTATGCATCGCCGAATAAAGCTTCTCTTCCATCATGGAGCCCAGTAAAAAATAATCTAGTGTGAAAACCATACCAGTCTAACAGGTATCACCCATAGCCATTAGTGAGAATCTACCGCAGATGCCATTATTCTGTCTAGACTTCATGTTTGTTTGTTTTGAAGCTCATTTATAAATATAGATTTCCTTCAGGAGAGAGAGAGTGAGATTGATTTTTTTTTTTTTAGTTCATGGGCCTCATTTGGAGCCACTCTTTTTATAGGCAGGGAGTCAGCTGCTAGGTCATGTCTCTTAATATCCATGGCCATTCAAAGCTCCTCATGTTTAAGCAGTAGTGCCTAATGGCCACTTGTCACTCACCTAATCTGTCAAAATGCCAGGGGTATGGCTGCCTCTTGCTAAATCTTAAATTTATTTCATTCCTTCCACCCTCCGTCTTTCTCTCTGTATTAATTGTGATTTCCTATGCATTTTACAGATGTTTGTATAACATTCATTATTGCATTTTTTTCTAGTAGGTATTTAGTTCAAATGTTTGCATTTGTTTCTTAAACTAATACTCTTTGCCTATAAACAGGAGACTCTTAAATTATTAGAAGAAAAGAGTATATCAATAAAGTTAACACTAGCTAATACTCAGCAAAGAACTAAAACCTCACCTTGGCTGGTGTGGCTCAGTGGATTGACCACTGGCCTGTGAACTGCTGTGAACTGAAGGGTCACTGGTTCGATTCCCAGTCCGGGCACATGCCTGGATTGTAGGCCAGGTCCCCATTTGGGGATGTGTAAGAGGTAACCAATCAATGCTTCTCTTGCACATCGATGTTTCTCTCCCTCTCTTTCTCCCTCCCTTCCCTTCTCTCTAAAAATAAATTTTAAAAAATTATTTTAAACCAGACAAAACTAAAACTTCTTCAATTTTTTAAATGTGAACTCCCTAGAATCTCACTGTGCTTTAGCCCTCCACATTAAGGCTCATGTCAGAATGATAGGGTCACGGGCTAAGAGCTCAAGACCAGTAAATTTTATTTTATATCCATGGACTTTAAATTAGCAAAATGATCATAGATCTCTTTAAAATTTAAAAAAAGAAAAATAATGAAAGAATATAAAAATACTGTTGACATTTACTTGGTGAGGAGAGAAAAGTCCTGGAACCCAAATATTTAACACTGGTAATAATATAATCAGAGCCAACTTCATGGGCATGTGACCTGAGAAGTCACACAGGACCCCACACTCAGAAAGACCCCACACTTGCTTCAATGCTCTGCTATCACCATCTTGAAATTCTTAGTAATTTTGGACAAGGAACCCTGCGTTCCTACTTTTCACTGGGCCCCACAATCTATGTAGCAGGCCCTGGTGATAATTCTGCTTGTACCCTGCTAGTAGGGTGATGCTATGGCCCCATGTGCTCTGGACGATCATGGGTCATGCCTGTAGTCTGTGGTATGTACTTCACAGCATCCTCCCTTGACTCCCAGGAATATTCTGGTTTGTATGATAAAGTGTAGGTAGAGTCACTTACCAAACAAACAAAAAATGATTTAATGAATGAAAACTGAAAATCAGTTGTGATTAGAAGTTCATGGATCTATATGGGTACCAAAAAAGTTGAGCAATTGTGCAGCTTTACCTGGAACTCTGCTCTTTATTTAAATGCTCATCGAAAAATGTTTGCAGAGTGTCCATGCCAGAGACAAGGCCTATGCCGCACCCAGGTCGCCCCTGCGGAGTGTAAAAGTTCTAGTTCACGTCATTCCGAGATTTTATTATTGAAACGTTGGAACTATCAAAACAATATAAAATGTGAATCAAATACACATCAACACAATAATCTACTGAAAACACACCCAAGGTAGAGAAAAGCACTGAATTATTTGGAGATCGGTCGTTGAGATGGAGTTTATAATTGAGGAAGGTGTTGAAAATACCTTTCTGAGGAGGTAAAAGTGTGTGTTCTCATTTGTCAGTCTGCTTTGGTCCCTAGATATAAACTCCATGAGAGACAAACTCCTCAGATCTAGAAAGGAGCAGGATATTTTGCAGCACAAGAGGAGAAATTAACAATCGCATATGGTAAACCAAAGAGAAATAGAAAATTGTATCTTCTTGCCCAGTACTGAAGAAACTTTATTTTTGTATTCACCACCTCCTTTTATTCCCATCATATTGAAGAACCAACTCAAAAGGATACCTTCCTATCATTACCTATTATTTTTCCCCCTACTCCCATTACATTTCCTTCATTGGAAATAATGTACCTTTTTATTGATTAGAGTGAGAAGAAATAGTTGGTAGAAATCATTGAGAATTTGGTAACAAAGCTGCATTTTTTGAGAGCCTAATTTTTTAATTTTATTTTACTCTTTTTAAGAGATTATATTTTAAAACTTGCACTACAAAGCATTGTCTTCTCAAACTGGTATATATATAAAATATATATGGTATATAGCATAAAACAGACCAATTTCTAATGATAAAAAGGAAGGTAAATAAATAAATGAAAACCAGTTATTGAAGTGATAGCTGTACTCCCACATTCGTTGAACAACTATTCACAGTACCCAAGATATGGAAACAACCTAAGCGCCTGTTAACCAATAAATGGATAAAGAAGATGTGGTGTATATTTATATGCAAAGGAATATTATTCAAACATAAGAAAGAAGAAACCCTGCCATTTGCAACAACATGGATGAATCTTAATGGCTTTATGCTGAATGAAATAAGTTTTATAAAGACAAGTACCACACGATCTCATTTATGTGTGGAGTCTGACCCAGCTGAAGTGATAAACACAGAGTAGATTAGTGATTCCCAGGGATCAGGGAGGTTGGGGGAATTGGGGAGATGCTGTTTAAGTACACAAAGTTGCAACAGGTAGATACTTAAGTCCTGGAGATCTAATGGTGATTACAGTCAACAATACTGTATTACAAAGTTGAATGTTGCTAAGAAACCAGGTCTTAATTGTTCTTACCACACAAAAGAAATGGTAATTATGTGTATGACCTGATAGAGATATTAGTTAACACTATTATGGTAATCATACTGCAATAAATAAGTGTATCAAATCAGTACATTGTACACCTTAAACTTGCATGACACTGTATGTCAATTTTACCTCAATTTTTGAAAAAGAAAGTAAAGCTTTGAAATGTAATCTCTTTAGCATAAGTTTGCTATTTATTTCAAAAAATTTTCAATCAATAACAAACAATAAACAATAATAACATATATTGTATCCTTCGGACTCTTAGTTCCACCATATAAAATGAAATGAATATTTTCATACATTACTAGGAACAATGGATAAGACAATTGTCAAAATGCTGAAACACTAAAATGCCCATACCTCTGACCCAGTAGTCTACTGCAGCCTTCCAACATAATCCCAAATATGGGGGAATGTTATGCACAAAAATGTTCACCACAGCATTGCAATTAGTGAATGATTAGAATGCACATATATGTTTCACAGTAGGGAAAAGGTCAAGTAAATTACAGTACAGTATACACTATATGTTAAATAATACAATTTTCTGTTCCCTATTTTTCAGTTAATATTGTAACACAAGCATTTTCCAACATAATTCAAAGATCATAAAATGCATTTAGTGACTGCATTGTATTTTCCTAATTGTCTTCACCACGGACATATATAATTTTTATAGTTGGAAATAAAACCTTTAAAAAAGATGAAATATCCTGTAAATGGCTTTCTATTCAAATAGAAAGCTAGCCTTGCTCTAAGATGTAAGAATGATGAACGGTCTTTTATATACTCTGTATCACATTTGAGAATCATGTCAAAAATGTAAACCTGGTAGTTGGTTACCAGCAAAGAATGAATCCTTGTGATACATTTCGTCCTCTTTGTTTTCTTCCAGATTCTGCCTACCTTTAACTAAAATTTTATATGCAAATTTTATACTCAAATGTAAAGAGAACCCAAAGAATAAAGTCTGACTTATACATATTTCCACCAAAGGAAACCCACGAACTCCTTCCTATGGTCCTTGCTCTAGAAAAGTACGTATGAACTTCAGTGGGAATTCTACCAAGAGCAAGATGGCCCCAAAGTAGGACTACGTGGTGTCACGCCAGATCAGTTCTGTCTGCCTTTGCCTCGCTGACTGTTACACAGGGTGGCACTCTTTTATTATGTTTAACCACTTGTAGTTCAATATATTTTTATATTCATAGACAGCTAGATATGCAAGATGTGGTACAATTGCCTTTTATGGAGGTGGTAAATTTAGTTTACAGCATATAATAATATGCATGTTTGTAGAAAACACATTGATCAAACCAGCTTCCTTTATTATGCTTAATATGTGGAGAGAATGAAACATTTCTTAGCATTAAAATATGTTGTCTCAAACATATGAAAGAAAAACATTTAATAGTGTTCCGAGTTTAAAACTGGCTGTTCCACTATCTTCAGTAACTTATAACAATGCTCTCCTGGAGGAGCTCAGGCCCAGCCCATGCCCTCTCAGGACGGCAGCTGGTCAAATCAATGGAGAGAAGTGAATGGCCGGGCAATTTGTTTTAGTGAACAATCCAGTGCATTCTATCAAAAACTTTCACTCTAAGAAGTCCCACGTTTCTCCCTGGCCTGTGTGACACAGTTGGTTGGAGCATGATGACTTGCACCAAAGGACTGAGGGTTTGATTCCCTGTTGGGGCACATACCTAGGTTACAGGTTCAGTCCCCAGTCAGGGCACATATGGGAGGCAACCAATGGATGTTTCTCTCTCACATCGATGCTTCTTTCTTTCTCCCTTCTTCTCTCTCTAAAATTAATGAGCGTATTTAAATAAATAAACGAATAAATAAATGAATAGTTCCATGTTTTACAGACCGGGACCCTCAGAGGCCAACCTGAGACTCAGATTTGCACGCAGGTAGTTTATTGGGAACAGCTCTCCAGTACCACACCTGTAAGGGAGTAAAGGAAGCAGAGGGAGATTTGAAGTGGATTTCAGCAGAGGCCTTCATAATCCAATTACTACTCTGAATTAGGCATGACCCTTGACCCATGTCCCAAACTCAGCCAAGAAGAGCCAGGCCTCTGTAGCCCTGCCTCGACCAGTCAATGCGTGGAAGTTGCCCCCAGGGAGAGGGTATTGGCTGGGGCAAGGCGATTACCTCTGGCAGAGCACAGCACTGATTGAACTCAGCTGTGAGTCTTCGGGGGCCCACACACCCGGCAGCGCCTTGGTCCTGAAGGGAAACCTGGGTCGCATATCCCAGCACCCACCACAGTCAACTTCTTTCACCACTCAGAATCCCCTGCTTCAAATAAGCTCACCACACCTGGGAGCAGCCCCTCCAGGTTTCTAGTTTTCTTTTTTGTAGTCCTGAAGAAACTGGCAAGAGGAAGCTCAGTGAGACAAACTCCAGCCTACTGCTATAGCTAGTCTCATGGCCACGTTCGTACTCATCATCTCCCTTCTGTGTTACCCATTCTAGATTTTCCTCGCCCAGTTACTATTCCTACTGGCCACTGGTTAGCAGAGAGGGTGGAGGGAGAGTGACCCTGATCAGATCCCCATCTTTTCTTTTCCTTTACTCTTCTTTTTGCAGGAAAATGTGCAAGTAGAATTTATGGTAGTTCTTGCTATAAATTTATCCCTTCTTATTGTTGTTATTTGTGAATACATTTTCAGCATATGAATGCTGATGGAATTTTTATTTTTTCCAGTTTTTTTTCGATAATCGACATCACTGTGTGAGTTTCAAGTGTGTGTTATATACTTTGACCCACATATCGTGAAATGTTTACCACAATAAGTTCAGTTAACATCTATCACTTCATATAAATATGTTTTTAAAATGGAAAAAAAATTTTCTCCTTGTGATGAGAATTCTTAGGATTTACTCTCTTAACTTTCATATATATCATATAGCCAAGGTAACTACAGTCATCATGTTCTACATTAGATTCCTAGTATTTATTTACCTTTTTACCATCTTCCTCCAATTCCCCCTTCCCCTACTCTATCCCCCCTCTCATAACCAGAAATCTGATCTCATTTTTTATGAGCTTGTTTTGGTTTATTTTGTTTGTTTGTTTTTTAGATTCAACATATAGGTGAGATCATACAGTATTTGTCTTTCTCTAACTAGTTTCATTTAGAATAATGCTCTCGAGGTCCATCCATGTTATTGAAAATGGCAGAAATTCCTCATTTTTTATGGCTGAATAAGAATCCATTGTATCTAGATAAATACCACAGTTTCTTTATCTAGCATTCACCGATGGATCCTTAGGCCGTTTGCATGTCTTGGCTATTCTATTAAACAACGCTGCAATGAACACCGGGGTGTAGATATCTTTTCGAGTCAGTGTTTTCCTTTCCTTTGGCAGGTCCCCATTCTACCTGATCACTTTACCCTTCTCAAGATGTGTCTGATGCATGTGTCCATTTTCTGAGGATATGGATCAGGAGAGTACCAAAAGGAGTGCTAGATGTATTTTCCCTGTCCGTCTTGTATAATAGCAAGCAGCCCTACCTTCTCCCAGTGATCAGGGTCCATTATCCCTATCAAGATAGTGATACCTTTCTTCACCTGCTGTTCTCTTGGCACAGGGAGTTTGAAGTGACCAGCTGGCAGTCATAGCTTGGAGTTTAATGGGACCCTTACTATGTACGCTGGTGAAAGTGTTCCTCTGCGTAAACCAAGACCTTAAGATTTGCAGAGACATGGAAACAAATTCCCAAGTGAGTCGCTGCATCAGTATGTTACAAATAAAAGTGCACTCCTACTTCTACCCTCGGTTTTAAGGCCTATGTATTCTACCTTTTGGGTACCTGGCATCGTGAAATGATAATACTGCATGGTGGAGGATGGTGACCCATCCTCTCAGGGTGTCACCTCTAAGAGGATGCCTTAGACTTATCTTTAGAAAGCTATTTTAATTCTTTATGGGCCAGCAAATTCTGGATGGTATGGCATATAACAGGATGAGTGAATCCCATGGTTATGTGTGCACTGCACAAAACCCTGGTCTGATGCAATGTGATGTGGAATCCTGTGTCAGAACATTAAATACTCTGTAGGCCTTCAGATAGTGGCACTGAATGTAAATGGATTCTCCGTAGTCAAGACACTGGTAAGATCAGAGCCATGGCTGACATTTACAGTACAGCCTGGTGAGACACTGAAGCTGAAAGTGCAGTGAGTCAATCTGTGCCCAAACTGTTAATCTACAGAAACTGTGAGCTAATAAATGTGTGTTATTTTAAGCCACTAAATTTGTGGTAAATTGTAATGCAGCTTAGAAAGCTGATCTAGGCCCTGTGAACAGGAAGAAAAAAAAAAACATCTGCAAGTCTGGGTTGTTTATCATATGCAAGATGAATTGTTGTTCTTCTAAGGTAGAAATGATCCATTGTGATCAACTTGTTGGCGAGCCGCTTTTTTATCTCCTCAAGAAATGGTGCTACATTTCAGGCTTAGTGTTTGTCTCTGTCACTTACAGATTTACATTTGGCAGCAGTCGGTACTTTATCAGCCTTGATGAGTCCGATCCAGTACTGGGTCCCTGCATAGCTCGCATCCCTGGAACCACTGCTATTCTGTTCCTGTATCCAATGTACCAGCACTTGGATGACCAACGACAAAGGCTAGCTGATGTCCACTTGCTTGCAATTCCATCTATTTGGTCATTTAGTACATCTTCCATGGTGGATGGTCTTGGGTGAATATCAACATGTGATGTGAAGGTCTTCACACTCTGTGACCATACGTCCTTATAAATGCCTTTGTCCCTGAAACATCTTGAGCCACCCTTCTAATTTTTTTTTTCCTTCCAGGACTTTGACCAAACATTCAAGCATTTTGCTGCTGTTCCTGAGTCCAGGTATTCTAACTTAGAACCTCTTCTTTTTTTCACACAAAGCCAATGATCATGTATACCATCTCAACCATGCCCTTTGGGGGGATTTCCCATTACTGTGGGCTTTCAGAGCAACCGCTGAATGGAGCGTTAGTGTAGCAATGATCTACTTCTGGCACGCCCTCACACACTGAGCGATGAACTATGCATGTCCTTTTTCTTCTTGATCAGCTAATCCAAAGAGCAACTCCCATGTAGACTTCCATGTGAGCTAAGAGAAAGGTTGCATAGGCACATTGTTCTCCAGTCCATGTGAATGCCAGCTGCTCTATTGCATCTTCCTGATAAGGATAAAAGAGCACACTTACCAGATTAAAGGCTGCATACCACATACTTAAAGCCGGGTAACCTGATCTAGCAAAGAGACCACATTTGGTATAGCACCTCAATTGCTTCTACTTAGTTGACTTTGCAGTAGTCCAATGTCATCCTCCAGAATCAGTCTGGTATTCTAAAGGGCCAGAATGCTGAATCAAATAAAGGCAGGATGGGGACCACCATCGCTTGTCCTTCAGGTCTTTTGTGGTGGTGCTAATTTTTGCCATTCACCCTGCTATATAATATTTTCATTTGCTTTACTGTCTAGAAGGAAAGGCAGTGTAGGAGGCTTCCATTTGGCTTTCCTTATTATGACGAGTCTAATCCTACAAACTAAGAAACAAATGTAGGGGTTCTACAAAATACCGAGAAATGTCCATTCCAAGTATATAGGCTGGGACTAGGAAGGTGGCAGCTGAGTTGGTTAGTGGGTTCAGTGGACCCATTTTGAGCTGATATCTGAGCCAGAACTTTATTTCCTGGCCTTAGACTCCCTCACAGTAAGGGCTCGTAAACAATGCTTTGGGTCTAGGTTAATAGCCAGCAAAATATCTGGGTGTTCCCCTTCCTCAGTGAACAGCTACCCAAGGAAATGAGCCCGTCTCTTTGGGACAAAGAGAATCATTACTGTATGTACTTCTGATGGTGCTACAAAGTCCTCCCTCAGGAATTTCGGGTCTGGGAGCTGGCTCAGGTTTAGAAATTGGGCAAGTGATCATCACTTCTTATTGGACAAGTTGCTCTTAGCATTTTGATCATTTATCCCTGATTTTTTTTTAATAGATTGAACAATGCCCTTGTCAACTACCCATCTTTCTTGCCCTTAGTGATCCAGGTTCTGTTAACCATTCCCATAACTCTGTAGGTGAGCACTCCCTGGCTGCCACTCCAAATATGTCGCTCATTATGATAATTGCAGATACCCTGCTGCTGCTGATAAAATACCACCACCTGGTCTCTGTTATGTCTGTATCTTATCAACGAAACTATTTCTATAACAGCAGTTTCTACCATGGGCCCTGGCTTACAATGGACAGACATTGAACCCTTCAATGATACTCATGTCTCTCTCTCCAGCTCAGTCCTTATTTGGGTAAACAGAGCTTCAGGTAGGCCTTCGCATTGAACACATTCAGCCTCATGCATCCTGCAGGATTCCCATTTCTCTGAGTCTTTCAGTCCCTTCTTCTACCATCATTCATGGCACTTTCTACTTCACTTAGTACGGATGATCACTTACTTTAAACTTCAAAGTGCCATTATAGTAGCACTTTAGTAGCTTTTGGAGCCTTTGACAGAATATTACATCCTTAACCAGAATAGTGTTCCCATATCAATGCATTCTTTCCTTTCTAACTTTATGTTCTGTCCTCTTAATTCAGCACCTTCAGGACCTCGTTTCCATACATGCTCTTCTGGGGTTCATGGGAGCATACTGGCTAGATCTCGCAGCTCCTCAGGACTAACACATCCCCAGCTGAAATACGCTGCGACTTCATCCCTGTTATTGTTTTGGTAACCAGGAGGGGAGTTAGACATGGATTCTGAGGGAAGAGGCGCATGTTATTCTACACGTCAGAGGTCTCCGTGTTTCTTCAAGTAAGGGGGAAAGTTTACCTTTTAACAGAGAATGGTGGGCCACTTCTGCAGGTTCAGAGCATCAGGGAAATCTGGATTCAGGATTTTGGAGAGTATTGACCCAAGGTCCCACTCCTTCCCAAACTGGGGCCTAAACAAACCTTGGCAGAGTTACCTTGGAGTTAAAAATGTAATCCTCTCCAGAGATAATCTACTTTCATTAAGTCCTGAGTCAGATGCTCAACTTTTTCACTTTTCAGCTGCAGGAGATGGGAATATCTTTATATGTTGCTAAGGGGGCCCTCTGGCTTGTAAATGGCACCTTAATTTGGTGATGAATCACTCTCAGCATTTCAAGTCTTCTCCAGGGCATGAATAGCTTGCAGCAATAGCTAATCTATATAGTACTTTAATTACTATTTACCCCTAAACTCTCAACCACCTGAGATATTACACCTTGCAATGCATTCTCTTCTGCTGATATCCCATCACAATTAAAGATCAGTGGGCTTTAACAAATGCACCACTGACACATCCCAAGGCTATGGATGCCCTTCCACCACCAGTGATGGAGGCCTAATTACCAGCCAGCCAGCAAATTAACTTAACTCCAACATCCCTTTTTTTTTCATTTTTTTATTGTCGTTCAAGTATAATTGTCTCCATTTTCCCACCACCACTTTCCCCTGTCCCACCCACCCCCACCTCCCACCCTCAATCCTTCCCCCATTTGGCTTTCTCCATGGGTCCTTTATACATGCTCCTTGGTGACATTTCCCCTTCTTTTCCCCCATTATCCCCCTCCCCTCACCCCTCTAGTTACTGTCAGTTTGTTCTTTATTTTAATGTCACTGGTTATATTTTGCTTGCTTGTTTGTTTTGTTGATTAGGTTCCACTTGTGGGTGAGATCATGTGGTATCTGCCTTTCACTGCCTGGCCTATTTCACTTAGCATAATGCTCTCCAGTTCCATCCATGCTGTCACAAAGGGTAGGACCTCATTCTTCCTTTCTGTTGCATAGTATTCCATTGTGTAAATGTACCATAGTTCTTTCAACCACTCATTTACTGTTAGACACTTAGGTTGCTTCTAATTCTTGGCTACTGTAAATTGTGCTGCTACGAACATTGGGGTGCATAGGTTCTTTTGAATAGGTGTTTCAGGATTCTTATGGTATAATCCCAGCATTGGAATTGCTGGGTCAAAAGACAGTTCTATTTTTCATTTTTCGATGAAATTCTAAGCTGTTTTCCACAGTGGGTGCACCAGTCTGCATTCCCACCAACAGTGGACTAGGGTTCCCTTTTCTACACATCCTTCCCAGCACTTGTTGTTTGTTCATTTATTTATTATGCCCATTCTGACTTGTGTAAAGTGATATCTCATTGTAGTTTTAATTAGCATCGCTCTAATGGCTAGTGATGCTGAGCATCCTTTCATATATCTCTGGGCCCTGTGTATGTCCTCCTTGAAGAAGTGTCTGTTCAGGTCCTTTGTCCATATTTTAATTTGATTGTTTGTCTTCCTGAGATGGAGTCGTGTGAGTTCTTTATATATTTTGGAAATCAAACCCTTGTCCGAGGTATCATTGGCAATTATATTTTCCCATACGGTTGGTTCCCTTTTCATTGTGCTGATGTTTTCTTTAGCCATACAGAAGCTTCTTATTTTGATGAAGTCTCATTTGTTTATTCTTTCCTTTATGTCCCTTGCTCTAGGGGACATATCAGTAAAAATATTGCTGCGTGGAATATCTGAGATTTTCCTGCCTGTGTTCTGCTCTAGAATTTTTATGGTTTCACAACTTATATTTGTCTTTTACCCATTTTGACTTTATTTTTGTGTATGGCGTAAGTTGATGGTCGAGTTTCTTTTTTTTTGTATGTAGTTGTCCAGATCTCACAATACCATTTGTTGAAGAGGCTACTTTTACTCCATTTTAAGCTTCTGTTCCCTTTGTCAAATATTAATTGACCATAGAGACATGGGCTTATTTCTGGGCTAGCTATTCTGTTCCATTGATATATCTGTCTGTCCTTAGCCAGTACCAGACTGTTTTTATTACAATGGCCTTGTAATATAGTTTGATGTCAGGTATTGTGATCCCTCCTACTTTGTTCTTCTTTCTCAAAATTTCTGCAGCTATTTAGGTCATTTATGAGTCCATATAAATTTTTGAAATGCTTGTTCTATCTCTGTGAAATATGTCATTGGTATTTTAATAGGGATTGCATTGAATCAATAAATTGCTTTGGGTAGTATGGGTATTACCCAAATTGGGTAGGCATTCTGATGATGTTAATTCTTCCAATCCATGAACATGGTATATGCTTCCATTTATTGGTGTCTTCCTCAACTTCTTTCTTCAGTGTTGTGTAGTTTTCTGAGTACAGGTCTTTTACCTCCTTGGTTAGATTTATTCCTAGGTATTTTACTTTCCGTGTTGCTAGAGTAAATGTGATTTTTTTCCCTGATTTCTGATGCTAATATTTCATTGTTGGTGTATAAAAATGCCTTTGATTTCTGAATATTGACTTCATATCCTGCTGTTTTGCCAAATTCACTTATTAGGTTAAGTATTTTTTTGGTGGAGTCTATAATGTTTTCTATGTATACTACCATGTCATTTGCAAGCAATTATAATTTTACTTCCTCTTTTCCAATTTTGATGCCTCATATTTCTTTTTCTTGTCTGATGGCTGTGGCTAGGACTTCCAATACTATGCTGAAAAGAAGTGGTAAAAGTGGACTTCCTTATCTCGTTCCCGATCTTAATGGGAAAGTTTTTAGCTTTTGCCACTGAGTATGACATTGGTTGTGGGTTTTTCACATATGATCATTATTATGTTGAGGTATGCCACCTTTACTCCCACTTTGTTAAGCATTTTTGTCATAAATGGGTGCTATACCTTATTGAATGTTTTTTCCACATATATTGATATGATCATGTGATTTCTGTCTTTCCTTTTGTTTATATGATGTATTACATTTATTGATTTCCGAATATGATAACATCCTTGCATTCCTGGGATGAATCCCACTTGATCGTGGTGTATGTCTTTTTAGTATATTGTTGGATGAGGTTTACCAATATTTTGTGGAGGACCTTAGCGTCTATGTTCATCAGCAATGTTGGCCTGTAGTTGTCTTACTTTGTTGTGTCTTTATCTGGTTTTGGGATTAGGATGTTGCTGGCTGCATAAAAAGTTTGGGAGCCTTCCCTCTCCTTGGGTTTTTTGGAATACTCGGAGAAGGGCAGGGATTAGCTCTTCCTTAAGTGTTTTGTAAAATTCTCCTGTGAAATCATCTTGTCCAGGGCTTTTGTGTGCCTGCAGTTTTTTGATTACTGCTTCAATTTCACCAGCTGTTCTCAGTCTGTTCAGGTTTTCTGCTTCTTCATTCAGTCTTGGAATATATTTTTCTAGAAATTTGTCCATTTCACCCAGGTTTTCAAGTTTCTTGGCACATAGTTCATAATAATTTCTTACAATCCTTTGTATTTCTATGGTATCTATTGTAATTTCTCCTGTTTCATTTCTGATTTTATTTATTTGGGTCCTCTCTCTTTTTTTCTTGATGAGTCTACTTAAAGGCTTGTTGATTTTGTTCATCTTTTCAAAGAACCAGCTCCTGGATTTATTGATCCTTTGAACTGTTCTTTTAGTCTCTATGTTAGTCAATTTTGCTGTCATCTTGATTATTTCTTACCTTCTACTTGCTCTTGACTTTGTTTGTTGTTCTTTCTCCAGTTCTTGTAGATGTAGGGTTAGGTCGTTTATTTGAAATGTTTCTATCTTTTTTAGATAGGCCTGTATTGCTATGAACTTCCCTCTCAGGACTGCCTTCACTGTGTCCCAAAGGTTTTGGACCATGGTGTGTTCATTTTCATTTGTTTCCAGAAACTTTTTGATCTCTTCTTTGATCTCATTATTGACCCATTCATTGTTTAATAACATGCTATTCAGTTTCCATGAGTTTGAATGTTTTTGACTTTTTTCCTTGAGGTGTTTCTATTTTTAAGCCCTTGTGGTCTGAGAAAATGCTTGATATGATTTCAATTTTCTTGAATTTATTGAGGCTTGTTTTGTGTCCCATCATGTGGCCTATCTTTGAAAATATTCCATGTGCATTTGAAAAGAAAGTGTATTTTGCTTCTCTGGGGTGAAAGATATATATATATATATACATAC